>JAVQJF010087867.1:0-77298 GCA_036023855.1 Gadopsis marmoratus
GCGGGGCCCCCCCCCCCCAGCAAGAAAAAAAAAACAAAAAAGAGAGGGTTAAAGAGACAGAAAGAATGTCAGAGGAGAGAAAGGGACGAGAAGGAAAGCGAGAGGGAAGAGAAAAGAAAGTTTGAGGACAGATGACACAGTGGAAAAGAGAACGGTTCCTCAATCCTCTTATCTGAACTCACGACCCCCTGATGTCCTTTTCCTACTGTAGCTTCTGCTTGTTTGTCAAGCATCCATTCAGTAGGCAGAGTCACACCAGTGACCGAGACACATGGACAAAGGTTCGCTAATGATAAAAAAGGCCCATGTTTAAAGAAAAATGATTTTCTGGCAGAGTGCAAAGAAAGAGCGACAACCGCTGCGAGGTACAATACAGTGTCTTGTGGCTGCGTTGCATTCTGGTTCTATTTTCTGCTCCTGTGGGTGCAACAAATAGGCCCCTGTGCCTCTTCCGTGATGGATTTCTCCTTCCTTAATTGGAGGACGCTGGTACAAAATGGCAGCACATATATATTATCCGCAATGTTTAGTTAGCCTTCTTTAGCTGGTCCCTCTTTATCTTCCACATACGTCTTTTGCTGCCACACTAACCCACTTTCTTGTCAGTGATGAATAAAGCTCATCACATCTTAATTCAAGAAGCTTCGCGACACATTCGATTGAGAGAAGCTCCGATATGGAAAACCACGCCGCAATGCACTCAGCTGCACCAATCAACTCCGCTTGTCACGTGACAATGATCTCTGTTAATGAGAGGAAAAGATGTAAATGAATGAGCTAATTTCCCATCAGATGCTAAAGTGCTTCATTGACTCCATCTGAAAAGACAATTGAGTTTAAGTGACGTACAGAGCGCTTCTGTGTTTTATGTGCGACAGACAGAGATTGACTTCTGCTTTGTATCTGCACTTGTGTGTGTGTGTGTGTGTGTGTGCTGTTATTAAGCAAACGCCACATCATGTATTTACAGAAATGCAGAAAGAAGCAGAGGAACCCTTTCTATCCTAAAGTGTGCAGAGATAAAGTTTTATGTCTGAATATTTCAAGAGCTATTAAAGCTTCAATGAGGCAGATACGAAATGCATGAATACAGCACCTGCAGTGTAGCTTGGCAAAGATGGTTTTATAACTTTAAAGGTACTTAAGACAAAGTTTGACGGAAGACAGTAAAAAAAAAATATTATTTTATATTTTATTTGTCTTATGTATTTCTCTTTATATTTCCAATTTTTCCAATTATTCTTTTTTTAGCGGCACTCCTATGACACATTACGATTTATATTTCCTTACACAGACAGGAAGGAGAATTAAAATCTCAGCTATTGTACAGCTTTTTCTTTCTCACTCACAGCTGCCGTGTGTGTTTAACCACCTCTGTGTTTTACTGCAGATACGCTGAAACAAAAACTTCAGTATGCGCACCAGCGACATGAGTCCGCAGTGGACGCCAGTTTCCTCTGTCTTCGTATGGTACCGCAGCATGTCACACATGATGGAAATTGCCTATTAAGTCAAGGCTTTAAAACACTCAGACATAAATCACGCTGGCTGTCATTTACAGGACTGGGGGGTGAGAGAGAGATCCAGTATAAATATAAAGTTGGAAGAGGCCCTGACATTACACTCAAACAAAATCACTTCACTCCTTTCGTCTCCAATCTGCCCCTTTCTCTTCTATTGCCTTCCCCTCACCTCTCCTCTGCTTTTGTCTTTTCTTTTATCCTTTCCTCTCATCCTTTATTTCACTGCCTCTCGTCTCCTTTTCCCCTCTCCTCCTTCCTCTCGACGTCTCTCCTCCTCTAATAACGTCCTTACTTTCCCATCCTTCCTCTCTTTTCCTTCCCTCTCCTCCGGCAGTGAAGAATTGCTCCATGAATACTGTTTGTTCTCTCGGCACCGACAGGCTTCAGATATATGACTCCAGTGAGACTATAAACACTCCGCACACTGTGTGTGTGTATAATGGTCTTAATGTGCCTTGGAGGGTAACAGTATTATGTCTCTGGCTTTACTTGGCCCATGTTAACTGACTGATGCATCACCTTCAGCCTGCGTATTAACCACACAGCTTCTCTTCACACTCGATGTCTTTGTGCTTTTAGACAATAGTCTGACTTACAACAGGCTTGCTGCTATATAAAGATTATCGTGTCTCCAACATTGTCGCGCTGCTGTGGTTTACTGTAATTTGCAGCGCACATACCAGTAATCACCTGTCAATCCAAGAGGGCAGATGGAGCTCATGCATCTTTTTGCTGGGAATTTATATAGATGATGTATCTTTATTGTGAGTGTTAAAACGTATTTTCATCGTGAAAGTGTCACAAGCAATTTCTTTCCTGCTTGTGTCCAAGACTGTCCGTGTGCATCCAATCAGAGGTATCATTTCTTCTGTATGTATGAATTCACAGATGCATTTCATATACACGTTTTTTTTTTTAAATCTATACTGTTTGGGCAGGTAATAAGGATGGGTTCCACTAATTGTGCAACACACAGGTCAAAGCTTGTGGATGAATGTGTTAAACGTAGGGAAGGAGTGAGTGTGTGTTAGAGCGGGTCCATCCTTGACCCTCGCTTACATAAAGTGCTTGAGAAGTAAATGGCAGGAAAAGGCTGGGATAATGAAGCACGGCCGTTAAATAGTGCCGATGGCCGCACCCACGGCTCACCTTTAGTTTACCACTAATTTAGTTTTACAATCAGGTGCAGAGAGTTTTCATAATTAGGAAAACCAACACGATTTGATTTTGCATTTAAGTTTAGTAGCATTATTTGACTTTCTGCATGGAGCTCGCACACTTGGTTCACTTTGCATTGTCAACATTTCAATTCTGCTTTCTTTAAGTAGCATTATGAGATCGTGAAATGAAGTGACAGTGTAAATAGTAAACCGCATCTCTACCAGAAATCCCTGCATCTGGCTGCATTTTGCCGCACAATCCGGGTCTGAAACATAAAAAGCAGGACGAAGTTCTGCGATGGTAAACGACAGTGGCTTTTAAAAATCTGTTCACATGTTTGGCTCCCATCATGTCTAGTTTGGTTTAAGGTCGTAACGGAGCACTTTCCATCAGACTATCCTGACTTGCCCGATTCATAAAAAAGTTAATAAAAATGCTTTCAACAACAAAATGTGGAAACAGTTTCTGAAATAAAAACGCATCCGTCATTTTAACCAGGTCTTAATTTCTGTATCATTTTTGGTTCATTCGCTTCTGTTTTGCGTTTATATTTTCTTCTTTTTTTTAAATACAATATCCACAATTTAATGAACACATTTAGAAATACATGAATGTCAGTAATCTATTCATATGTTAAGGTTACACGTACTTAAATGTCTAATGATCTTATAAAATCTATTACCGCTACTTTATATTGCTGTAATATAAAGGTTGGGATGCTCAATACTTATAAAGAGTTGTTGCTGTAAGAAAACAAGTAATCTGCTATTGCCAGAAAAGCCAGTAATTGCTTTTTATCCTATGCTATCAAATCTTTTCTAGAATACATGTGTGGCTATATTCTTCAGATGCCAGGTAGGCCAGGACTCTCCAGCTGTTTCAATCACATTCACAGCTGTACAAGGCAAAAAAACCCCCAAACAAACAACAACAGGCCTCATTACCATTTGTTGGAGAAAGTGTCAACGATAATGAATCATGGCATTTTTCCTTTGGGGAAGGATATCCAACTCCGAAACAGAGGCCACCGAAGGTCAAACACGAACAAACTCCAATTTGTGTAAATTGGGCCGTTCTATAACTGGGCCGTTTCCCAGAACGCAGCAGCCGTGTGAGCCGTGGCACCGTATGTCCTTGCACAGCCTTTGTGTTAGTTAAATTGAGTGACGTACGTGTAGCGTCTTTTTGTGTCCGCCCACCGACAGACACATCACTTCCGAGTCGCCGTGACCATCACAGTAAGAGATCACACCTGCGAGAGCGGCCTGTTTGACTCGTACATGATGGAGCGAGGAGAAAACCAGCCGTCACTTCCCTCGGATGATGACAGCGTACAGCCAGGACCTGAATTCAGCACACAGTGTGTCTCAGACATGCATTAATCCCACCTTGCGTCTCGCTCCTGAGCTTTTCCTTTGCTGCACCAGTCAAACAAGCCGAGCTGGCATTTCAAAAGCCAAAAAATCGAGCTGTGGTTTTTCCACCAAAGCTGAATCTCTCTCCGCTAAGTTGTATGAAACAGGGTCGTACCCACAAAGTTCCTCAGTGGGATGCAGAACTGCCTGTTACAAACTGAATAGGTGGGTGAAATTGAGGGATTAGTCTTAAAAGGTAGGTTCACCTTATTTCAAGTCTGTCCTCAAACAGAATCCAGGTGCCCAGAAGAACATTACAGGTTTGTCTCTCGGTGATCATTCTTCATATGTTTGTACTGACAATTAAGAGGTATTTCAAGTGATGGGGGACAAATCCACAAGTTAGACAAGTACAGTGGATATCTTCCAAAGTATCTTCCATAGTGCTTTTAGTACAAAATCCTGTTACTATTCTCCTGCTGCAGCTCTACAGGGAAACACAAAAGAAGGAGCTTTATATTAAAAATACTGTTATGTTGGAATACATTCACTTAAGTAGTCTAGTGATGCCTAGAGGCAAAACATCACGAGACGCAAACCAGGCAGATGTTTGAGGCCCTAAAAAACGAAATTGGGTACACGTGGCCCCTGATGGCCACTCATATTGGCACATTTTGCAGTGACAACAATAGACCCCCTTAAACCTCCCATAAAGACACTATACGCTGTACTGCTGCTGCCTCAAAACCCCTTCCAGGAGCGAAAAGAGGATCTGGAGGAAGCAGGACTCGCATACTTAACTTTCTGACAGTAAGTGTCTTACTGGACTGACAGAAAACCTCATTGCCTGGCCCCCCCAGACTCTGGGATGGCCACTGTGCCTTAAATTAGCATCAGATAAACTACAGTAGCTGGTATGTTCTAACTGGGGACAATGTGTGCCAGCGCCTGTTGTCTCTGGGAGACAGTACAGTGGCATATCCTGACAAGTGTGCGCATAACCCCGCTGTGTTTTGCCCTGTACACCCAGTAGTGCAACATGAGGTCGCCACTAAAGGTGCACTGTTGTCCAGTGAGCTCTTGAAGCCATATCATATGGAGAAAAACAGGTGGACTACTAAAAGCATCCCACTGTGTACAGAATGTTACATATTCTGTAATATATGAATAAGCCTGGTGGGTTTTTAATAACGTGGCTCAATGTGTTTATCTAAAGCACTTTGAGCAGATTCCAGTGCGACGATTTTAATTTATTGTGTGATAAGACATACAATCTCATGTCCCTTTGGGTCAAATCCCCAAAATGATAAAACTGCAGTACGGATGAACACGGCAAGTGCTTTTAGCTATGTTGAAATGATCCAAAGTGATCATTTTGTGCTTTATTTTATTACCAGCTAATGTCACGCAAAGACACAGTGAGCTGAAATGACTGAAACTCGCCTGAGAATTACTCCAACGGATTATCGACGCCGACACTTTTTGCCCATTCAAGAAGGCCGCTGTCATCGCTGCTCATCATCGCCAGGGAGCTTGACAAAGGAAGAGTGATTTGAGAGTTTAGGATGGAAGCTGTCAGATGATGTACTGATCCAGTCATTGAGGCCACTTGAGCAGCACCAGGCTGAGTGAAGACCTTTCTGTCTGCAGTCAGTGATGAAAGAATGAGGCTGCTGGCTTGTGCCGAGCTCGCTCTGAGGGCTCGCGTGCACCAGAAACACTTCGTTTGCATACATCTCCTCAACAATTACATGAAATCTCCGTGCTCTTAGCAGATGAAAGCGAGCGTATGCAAAAGCTTAAATGCAAGGGGCTTAAAATACATTACGGGAACCTTAGTCTAAATGACTGAACCATTGTGCCACAAACGAAGCTCTTGCACAGTGAACCCTGGATTAGCAGGAATTTATGTTCAGTAGCAACCTTCCTTGTCAGTGCAGGAAATAGTGTGAGGGTTTAGTGGGGTGAGGGATGGCCATAAAAGCGTTCGCATTCAAACCAGCAGGAGTTGTTTAAGCGCGACCACCACCCGCATCTGTCGGTCTCTAACCATTAAGGGAAATTCTGTTTAACTCACAAATCTCATTACCTGCAGTTTAACCCCCAAAATATATTTCAGCATTTGCCAAGTGCTCCTTCTGCTGTGGTTGTGCGTGCACACATTTTCCCTAAGCACTTGGGCTTTCCGGGTGCAGCCATTTCCGGTTTCACCTCCAGTGTGTATCCGAGATAACATGACCAAACTGTGAGTTTTGTTTACGTGTGTGATGGGAGTCACATTTCAGCAATTAACTTGTGAAGAAAATCGCTGCATGTGCCAAGGACCAGTTCAGTGATGGATCAATGCATCCCTCACACCAGAGACAAATTAATCCGGCTGGCCTGCGTCTGCATCGACCGCCTCAGTTCCTTCATGTGTCTGAGACGCGTTAATCTCAGGCTGCAGCTGTCGGCGTGATCTTAATTAACGCCCGCGCAGTTCAGTTCAGCTCACACAAACCAACTGGAGTTTCTCTTCTCGGAAGAAAGACGTTAAACGCTGCCTTTCTAACTGCGACTGGCTTCATTCAAAATGCTCTTTTCTCTTATGATCTGACTTTACAATTCAAAATCTCCAAACAGCACAAAGTCCTTAATGTTTTCATATCCAACAGTCTCCTAGCTCTCTATACTTTTTAATCACACCTTTAAAAAAGGCCCAGATTCCATCAGCGGCTTCTTATGGGCGCACAATCTCACTACATCAATGACAAATCTGTGCCTGGCATTGTTTGAACTGTGGGTGCTGGGTGATTGTATCTCTACTGTTTATAAAAACGAGTGAGCGCTACAATTTATATTTATTATTTCTAAGCTTTTTCCAAACTTTGCTCTTTTACTTTGAAAAGCCAAACAGTATTTCCTCTACAGGCCTCGTAAAACTATTCCACTCACGGCTCACGTATACAGTATTTGTATGTGTGTAAGCAGACCTTGCTTCAATTTACAGGGTAACAAACCAAAAAGGTTGCAACTCACTGCTGTAACCAATTTAAAGGGAAATTCCGGTATATTTAAACCCGGGCCGTCTCGCTCAAGGAAAAGTCTCACTCTGAAATGTCGCGGGAGGCGAGTTGTTGCAGGAAGACAACGGTGTTTTCTGGTCAAACAAAAAGGATCTTACTCTTTAACAAAATGTCTCTGTAGGGATCATTTCCATAATGGTGTCAGACAATTAGAATAACAGTCTGAACCAGAGTCAGCGGCAAAAACAAGCACTTTCAGTGGGCGCAGTTACCCACAGGGATAACGTTGCAGCCATTGCACCCCGTGTCGCGGCTGCGCCGATCTACAGCAACCAATAACAAAATGTTTCCCTTTAAGATGAGTAGTGTTGAATAGTGATTCAACCTTCATGCACTTCATGAAAGCTATCCCATTGTTCTGAACACTGTTGTTTCAGAGGAAAACAGACAATGAAACAAAGGAGTTAAACAGAAGCTGCCACAGTCTCGCACACGCCGTTCGATTGACATGTGATCTCCGCAGCACAGAAGCTCCACCAGCCAATAACGGTGACGACAAATGCTGCAAACTGACAGCTGATTACCACAATCTGATTACCTCACTCAAGTCCTGTTTCAACTGTCAAAGTCCATCAGCTGAAGGGAGGAAATGTTAAAAACAGATTTTAATTAACTCAGATTTTTTGCTCGTGGCTGAATTCATTTCCGGCCCAACTTTAAAAACAAGTCACAATGTCGTCAGGTCTTCTGCGTTAAAGGGTCGGTGGCGTGCGAGCGCTTGACGACGCAAAGCTAATTTCCTGATTGGGATTCTTTGTGCGTTGGCGCAAGCGGCTGTTTCCTGTCATCTCCAGCAGCAACGAAATGTCACCCAGAAGTCACGCGCAACACTTTAAACTGTGCACGAGCCAGAGAGGAAAGCTCACAGCTGTGGTGGATTCTGCTCGTGTTTATGGAGCTTTACGAGTGTCCACATTCGTGGTGATGAGGGCCATTTAACTAAGAGGCCGCCTGACGTCAACTGTAACTGTCACTCAGCAATGTGTAGCTTTATGCTGAGCTCAGCTGACTTGATTAGTGCGTCGCTATAAGAATTATGTTTTTAATTGTAATTGTCGCGTACCAACCTGATAAAGGCAAAGTAGCCTGAAGGTTTTGGCGCATAAAGGAAAGTATACTGGGGAAGTATTGTGTGACTTGGTTTTGATGCACTTGTATACACGAGTTTTTTGGGTTTGTTTTTTTCAGTCCACTTCATGGAGTGGCACCAAATCTTGTACAGACAGACATTCACGGTTCCCAGACAGGTGGTGCCCTGACTTTGCCTGTAGCGCCACCACAAGGTTCCCGTTTGTGGTTTTGACGGCTATCGGATGGATTTCCGTGATGAATCGTAACAACTTTGGTGAACCCTTAACCTTTCATCCAGCACCATCATCGGTTCAGATCTTCACTCTGTATAAATACTTTGGTTTATGACTAAATAGCCACTGACCTTCCCATCGCTCTACCTTGTGTTTATTGCTAATGTTAGCATACTAACACACTAAACTGACGGCGAACATAGTAAACACACTAACTGTGACTGCACTATAATTACATTTCTCCAGTTTAATCAGTTTCATTCTATTTTAGGTTATTTGTATTTCATATTTTATAGAGCCGCCAGCTTGGCTGTAGATTCTAAGTTTTGTTTGCACATGATCCTCTTCTCCGTTGCCCTAATGACATCCTCAGAAATATATAAAAACCATCGTCTTGCATGTGTCCAACACTTACTGCGTCATCTGTAGCGTTGAATCGTCTTTGGTCGTGTGCGTACTGTACTGTGAACTGTGCCCGTTGGCACGATCTTCATCTGTCAAAAGCCTCGAATGTCGAAGGAAGCTGTACATCCTGTACATCCCACGCTGGAGATCTGCCAGCTGCGTGAGTGTATGGTTATAAAACATGCTGATGAGCTTTCGAACAGCCCCACATTCTCAGCTCTCCTACGGGGGACTGAAGTAGGCTAATGGATGTCTTCCCATCATGCAGCCGCAAACCTCCTCAGTGCCCTGCTGCACCGAGGAGCTCCTGTCAACAACACGCAGCTTGTTTCGAACTTTGGCTGCTGTTGATATAGTAACTTGTAAGAGGCTCTCCACTTTGTCAAAGAAGGTATAAACCATGCCACCTACTGATTTCTTACTTAATCCGCCATCACATTGTTTATTTCGTCGCTGGCCGTTGCACTTTTTCTAGACTTGAACCTGCTTGGTGAGCACCTAGCAGGTTATTAGTTATTAAACCTAACATTCTGTTTGTTGTCCTGGAGACTCTGGGTCCTCTTTAACAGCTATAACTCACAATAAATGACTTTTTGGCAAACAAAAGGAAAAGAATGTAAGCATTGCCATTACATGTAAGATGTAATAGGAATGCGTTCTTCATCAAAGTGCCAGCTACGTTTGTGGGAAAGCGCAGGGGTTATCACTTTAATACCTTTCTGCGTAAGTATTTTTACACATACCATAGTGTTTTGGTGGTTTTACTTCCCTATTATCTGGGGTCTCACATTTCTATTAATCATTTCCTTTCAGCCTTATTATCTACCTGGAAGAGGATATATAAAAAAAGCATGAAACAAAATAGGGAACCCTTGCAAACTTTTTTCAGACAATTAAGATTAAAAACACAGACAACCTCTGAAAATATTACAAATCACTGGTGGTCCCCCGGTATTGTAATAGTAATGAGTGTATAGATGACTTCCATATGGTCGGGCTCACATTAACAGCCCGCAGTAACAACTCCCCGGAGGTGGTCCACAAATGTCAGAGACGGAACTATATAATGCTGCGAGTGCTGTCGGCAGAGTGGATGTGAATTGATCAGGGCTTCTGCGAGTTCCAGCGCAATAATGTCTCAGGATGTCAACAGCATTTTGAACAAAAATGGTACATTTGACGCCTCAATGCTGCAACAGCTAGCAGACATCGCCCCATGTGGTTTTCCACATAGAGTCAAATCGCTCAAACAAATGGTCTCAAAGGATCTCCAATGCCAGCGTCCGAGAGGATGGTGTTTCATGTACTACACATGAACATTAAGTGAACCCCTGTGATGTACCGTGACATAGTCTCCTTTCAAACCTTTCTGCCAGACCATTATGTTTTCCTTGGGCAGAAGCAGAAATGTAGGTTTGATATACAGTAGATATGTCCAGTTCCTGTTGGAGCCAAATATTCTAACATCTGGTAAAAGCGCAACTTTTCCAATGACTACAGGGGCTGAGTGTTGTTATATGAGACAATCTGGTATAAGGAGTATATCCTATTTTCATAACCATCTTTACGAAGCGGCCACTCATGTCGCCTAGCAACCTTGACAGCTGCTGTTGAGGTGAATCTACGTTTGGGTACGCCATATTCTCTTGCACGCTATGAATCTTGGGACAGGTTGGGTCGCCAAGGATACGACCACTGGATCCTGCAAATTTCACGTTTGTCGGGACGCTGTGACGAGTTCGGTTTTCAAAGGCAACGCACGAATTTAACCGTTTACATCTGTAATTTCTGGCCTGCATTAGCCATCACAATAAAGGAAAGCTAATTCAAACCATTAATAATGTTAGTCATGACACCCTGTCACAGTGAATGTCTCAGAGGAAATGTAATTTGCAGGTGTGTGAATTGTCATCACTGTCCACAGTCCCGACGACACGGTTCTTCCTTAGAAGAACTACTGCAAACTGAAGTGAAGTAATCTCTGACCTTTAATCAAGTGCACTGGAAGAAAAAGTAAGAAAAGCGTGACAAGGTTTCTGAAAGTGACGCCATGTCACGCCAAGGAAGCCTATTGAACTGAACTCACTGATCCACTCTGAAAAGGCAGCCAGCCACAATGAAAGTGTGCGATACTGTAGATAAGTTCAATTGTAGTTTTAATTTCAACTGAAACCTTGTGTGCCATCGCAGTTACGTTAGGAAAGCCTACTTGTGTGGAGGGAGAGGAGCACCACCTTGATAATAAGATTCAACATGCTGAAATATTCCTCCCACACTTTAAAGGAAGTCTACGAACATTCACCCTGTACAATGAGGAAAAATCTTTCCTAAAATGAAGATGAACAGTCTCCAGCAATGAGAGCCTGTTTCCAGTCTGCATTTACAAAAATGACATTTTGACAATTGTAGATTGTCTCCTCACTCACAGTCAGAAGATCCCACTAAGAGAAGAACTGCTGGAAATGGTAAGACTACGGCGATGTCAGAGCAATTTAGGTGAAAGACACTGAATTACGACTGTCACAGAGATATAAATTCACGCTACAGCCGATGAAGGCAGCCAGAGAACCACAAACTTGTTACTGGTTGCTACCTTGTAAAAAGATGAGTGTGGAGGCAGAACATGGGTCTAAGCCCATCAAAGTGGCTGTTCTATATGAATATCTAGTCATTTCGTGCTCGGGGTTAACCATACCACCTGCTGATGTGTTTCAGCGGACTGGTTCATGCTGTGTTTTAGAAGAGCAACTGCCCGTCACCACGTGCCACCGTCATCACGAGTCACTGCACTCTGGCGCAAAAAAGATCCATTATCACGGTATTTGCTACAATATGCTATCTGTTCACCTAGCGTGTCCATACTCCAATTATCTGCCTCTTTCGTCGCTAATTTGTAAATGTGAATAATACTTTGTGCCATTTACAGGCCACTGAGAAAGAGAGATGGAGGCATGTGGAGGAGAAATTCCTAGTGGGGTCATAGAGCTGTAACATCCCTATGATACATGTATGCAAGTCTTTTTCCATCACCCCATATATTATTTTGTCACATTCATATGTGGTAAGATACATGATTATCTAACCTTCCCAGCATAAACAAGGATTCTACTGGAAAGGAAGCTGCTGTCTTACATTCATCGTTATTGTGTACCGATAAGGTCGTCCTATCCAGACGTAGAGACAGAGGATGGAGACGAAATGAAGATTAAATACACAATAGGCCACTACGATCACATCACCGAAGTCTTTATCGCTGTGAAACATGTGTTCTGTATTTAGGAACGTTAAGAGCTCTGGAGAGTAATGAGTCGAGAGTGTGTATTCGAAAGTGAACAGGCTGGGACGGGTATGTACAGAGAAAAAACTGAAGCACACTGAAAACAAACTTTTTTTTTAAATCACAACAGGCTGCTGCCACTTGACCTTACTGAACGTTACGCAGGATATGTCTGCAGTCATTACTGTACGCAGGGCAGATGGGCGATAAATGGCTCCCTCCTTTATAGAGATTATGAGAAACTGAAGCAGAAGTCATGATTTAAGGAGACAAAAAAACAGCAAAAGGGAAGATTAGGGCCACAAGATTAGGGTTAAAGAAAAGTGCAGATTTCAAGAATAAAGGGGAATATATTTTGAGATAAAAGTCAAAAAATGCTTTAGAACACTATGAAATAGTTTTACTATAATTCCTTACAATTATGACTGATTTCCTGGAATATAATATGGAATATTCTAATATAATTGGAATATAATTCCTGGAAATATCGAAAACTGCCCTGATACGACAAAGCTCTTTGTGTGTTGTACAACGTCTAACTTTGAACCCAATAGTATGATGTGAAACCAACGTATATAAAAACCTTTTGACTTCACTACATAGATTCTGAACATCCACTGAGGAAATGCATCCCGTGTATAAAACAGGAACTAATATGGAAACCTTTGCTTCCTTTACTATAATTTCTTGTGTCATTCTTACAGTTTCATGCCTGACAACATGGAACCAGACCCGAACACTAAGATGATTTAGAGAACTTACTTGAGTACGTGTGTGGAGCCATTGATCTGCGTGGCTGTGCAGGGAGGGCCGGTGCCCAGGATGGACGGCCTGCGGTACCTCTTCCTCCCACAGCACAGGATGATGAGGAAGGCACGGCGGAAGGACTTGTTGAGGAAGGCGTAGAGGATGGGGTTCAGCATGGAGTTGATGTAGCCCAGCCACAGGCAGGCCGCCCACAGCTTGTCTGGCACTGTGTAGCCTATAAAGGGGTCCACCACATTGGTGATGAAGAACGGCGCCCAGCAGAGGCAGAAACACCCCATAATGATGCACAGGGTCTTTGCTGCCTTAGTTTCTGTTCGCATACGGTGGTTGCGTTGATGGTCCGCAGAGTCTGCGCTGGCACCGGCTCCCCCCGCCCGCTGCAGCATGCTGATCTGCAGGGCGTGTGCACGGGCCGTGACGTAGATCCTCTGGTAGGCCAGCACCATGAGGACCAGCGGGATGTAGAAGGCCACCACAGAGCAGGTGAGGGCGTATGGCTTGTTGACCATGAAGACACAGGACGTGGAGTTGCTGCCCTCGCTGTGGCGCCTCTGCTCAATCTGGGAAAAGAAGGCACATCAGCGAGGACAGTTAGACGGGCACCCCAAGTCAAGATTGTGTTGTTCCATGCACCATCGTATGTGAAAACAGCGGAAATTAAACCTGCTGGGATTACACCCAACCACAGAAAACACACATTTCTCAGAAAATAAACAATACTGTGCTGTCAGAAAAGAAAAGGCCTGGAAGGATGGAAAAAGGAGAAGACTTTTTCATATCCTTACTACTAGCAGTACTAAGAGCGGAAAGGTTGGCCTGAGGGTGGTGCCAGACGTTGCCATTGCTAAGCAACACGGGCCGCGGCTCAAATCTGATTCCAGCTTGTTATAAAAAGTGAAAACACAGAGGTACCAGCTGCTGCCAAAAGTAATCAGGACCGCAGTGCATTCAAAAACTGCCTTCTGCAACATATCTTGTTCTTAGCTAACAGACGTGCATGAATTAAAATGTGTTATTTTACGCTTTTATCAAATCAAAATTAACACGCATTTGCCGGACAGCTCTGCCCCGCTACGCCGTGAAACGCCACCACGCTTCACAGCAACCCACTTAAAATCCCACGCTGTCCTCAGCTGAGGCTCCCTGCTGAAAGGGGGAACGCAGCTCCTGAGGGAGAGGGAGGCTCCGCACGTCACCATGAATCACAGCGAAGTCCCATCCCGGTCTTTTCCTCCGCTATCATCTCATCTCTGTGGGAAACTACGGCTCAGGGCTAGACGATGAATAACACAGAGATCGTTCCATTTTGACGCGAGGCCACGCTCGCTCACGTGTGAAGCGTTTTATGAATGGTCACGTTCCCGCTTTGACACGGCGGCCCAGAGTAATCAGTTCAGGTTGCCTGCCCTGCTGCGTGAATGCACACGATGACGAGAGTTAAGTAAACGTATTAAAAATAGGAACTTTTCTCTTGCCAAAGGGCTCCCTGGAAGCAGCTCTCATCACTCGTTCCCCCTTAATATTTTGAACCGTTTAAAGAAAAAAAAAAAATGCCTTCATTGAAGACACCATTGCATTTTTGGGAATCGTCTCTCGAATCGCCTCCACACTCTGTATAAGCTGCACGCATAACATTCCACCATATTAAAGTCAACTGAGCATGCATGAGATGTTGTTTTAGTATCTATTCATGGATATAAACTTTGGCTTTAGTCACAAATTCAGTTTTAAACTGAACTTAGCTTGCATATAATGAGCATAAATGTCTTTATGCTAATCAATGTTTAGAATGTGTTGTTCTCTTCTCTTGGAGGGTAATTCAGCTGGTTTTTACGTGCGTTTATTGGCATTTTAGTTAAACACACAGTAAGCACTGTATACTAATTATATAAAATACTGCAAAAACAGTACAAAGTTTAGGACATGATAATGATAATTCAGGTTTTACATGAAAGTATATCCACATAGATTGTGAAAATGGCATCGTTTACTTGCGCAATTTGATTTTTAATTGCGTGTCAGAAACAGTAAACTGTTCACTGTAACGTATAGTCAGTTTAGGGCTGGGTGATAATATGATTAGAAGATCTTATATTGTGATTCCTAAATTCAACTAAAAAAACATTAATAGATTAAATGAGTGTCTGCTTTTTTTTTTTTACTAATCTAGGTGATAAAATGCCGGAGAAATCAAGCTTCTTCATCACACTGGGGCAAAAAAATCCCGTGAGTTCAATATTTCCATAATGATCTAATACAAGATACTAAATATTGAAGTGATAGACACCACTTTGTATCTTTCAATCAATCTTTACTTCAGTAAAAGTAGCAACACGAAAGATTATTTTTAGCACTAAAGTACTAAGTACTAAATTTTAAGTACTAAAATATTCGCATCTAAATATACTTAAAGTTATCTGATTGGATTATAATCATTGATGCATAAATGAGTACATCACGTTAATGTTGCCGCTAATAAAGGAGGGGCTAATATATTGGTTATTAAATAAAAGTAGTGAAGAAAAAAGTGTAATATTTGCCTCTGAAATGTAGAGGAGTAGAAGGATGAAACAGCAGAAAAAGGTACCTTAAAATTTAATGTACTTAGTTACTTAACTACTTAACGTCAAACCTCTGACAGCTGACACATTCAGGGTATAAAATCGTCATAGTGGCCAATTATAAATGCAAAATGTAAAGTAATGTGTTTTCCACAAGACTGTAAAAACAGGAACCATTGAAAAACAGACAGTAACACGTGTCTCATGGAGCACGACTTCTGCTTGTTTTGCTGAGTTTCGGAGCTGCAGTTTGTGTCAGAGCTGACTGGCTGCTCAGAATATGCTATGGTTGTGTGTGTGTGTGCGTGTGTGTGTGTGTGCGTGTGCAGTGCCTGATGGGTAATAACTCAAATTCTGGATTGAGTTCTCTACTCTAGCAGCCAACGGAGAGACACCGACAGTGGAGTAATGCGCTCCTTGTGATTCGCCTTTGCTACAAAACAGGCTGCTGCACTCTTGAACCATCTGCATCGGCGCTCTTTGGCTGCGGCGAGAGAACGGGGGTCGATGGGACGTGGGCGAAAGCTTCGGACGCACCAGGCCTTTTGTGAAATTGCCGCGAATGAACCTTCAGCCTCATTATTTTTTTTTTTTTCTTTCTTGTGCCTCCGACCAGCGCAGACTCACCCTGACCCCAGGCGGGCGGAACCTGTGACGTCTCCGTTTCAACACCAGGATATTTGGTCTCATCCCTCCTTCTGGATTCCAGCTCCCGTTTTATTTGACACTGAACAAGCCCTCGCTGCACAAACAAGACACTCGTAGCACTGACTCATCCGCAGGATGCTCTACATTTTCACAATGAAATAATAGCGACAGCTTGACCCCATGTCTGTGGTGTCAGTGGCCTTGTCTTTCTGTCTCTGTGTCTGACATGTTGATGTTGTTTCCATAGCGACACATGAACCATTTCCTCCTCCTTGTAAACACTGCTCCCTGTTTCTCAGCATGTGTGGACACTAAACATATTTACTTCTACTTTTTGTTTTGACTGTTCTCTCCGCTCTACATTTTACTTAGCAGCAGCGTATTACCACTGTCTTATCATAAACCTGCATATCCTGTGGAGACGCAAAGATATTTAATATATTTTCTCCATCCCCATCCAATCCAGGCTCCAGAGTGAGTTTCCCCTGATGCGCACACACACACACACACACACACAACGCATTACCCACCAGGTGGTCGATGCCGATGCTGTTCCAGCCCTGCATGATGGGCAGGAAAGAGATGAAGGTGGGAATCACCCAGCAGCCGCCGATCATTAGAGCCACTCGCATGGGCGTCATTTTGTTCCGGTACACCAGAGGCTGGCAGCAGATAGCGTAGTACCTGCGGGGCAAATGACAGACGTCAACTCACTCATACAATATAATATTATTATTATGATATAATAATGACAACAATATTAATAACACCACCAACGGGTGGCAACAGATAACATGTTCCACACGTAGACAGAAGAATTATATAACTTAATTTAGGTCAAGCAGGCCTCATCTGTCGCAAAGAAATGATTCAAAACTAAAAGTTGTGGATGAAAGAAAAGTTAGACGTTTGTGAGTGAAGCTCTTTGCAAAACCTTTCTAGGAGTCAGACGCATTTTGGTTCGCCTCTAGGTTGCCCATCCCCTTCTTGTTATCTGCTGTATGCATGTTCTCTTTTTACACTTTTGTCACAAACTTGCAGCATGTTTTTAATTCCTACAATCACCCAAAAACCGCAGCCAGCCAACAATAACCATTCTCACCTCTCATTTACTTCACGTACATTTTTGCACGAGCATTTTCACGCTTCCCTGTAACTGCTGTGCATATGGAAAATGTAGAGCTTCATCTTGACAAAGGCCACCAAAGGGACACAGCTGAAATCCTTGCTCATTTCTTGCGTTTCTGTCTCCCTTTTCCATTTTAAATGAGCTCCTTTGGCAAGACAAGAGGGTGCTTGCTGCCAGTGCATTTGCCACAACACGCTAACCACCAATAATTAAGCAGAAGAGACATTTTCAAAAATGAAAATGTCTCTTTCTCTCTCTGTTCTTCCTTATCCATCTATCTCCATTCTGGCTCCTTAAACCTCCACCTTTCACTATCATTACCTTTAAATTAAGCAGTCCCCTAGCATCTCTAAAGCTCATCCGATATCCTAACGTAAAGTTATGGTGGACAGGAGGTGAACAACTACACAGCCGTTATCACGGTTAGCCAGTGAATAGTTTGCTGGCCTTGGCCGCTGCTGCGTCGCCGCTGGAGACGGGACGCTCACTTTGCCAACTGCAGCGTCTCATCACTTGTCATGCATGACAGTTACCGACGCCACGAGAGACAGATGGAGGAGCAGGCCACAGATGCACTCTGTCACGCGACGCACCCGATGGTAACCCGTCCTTCAGAGTCACCAGGCGTACCGCATATTTAGCCGTTACTCAAAGCATTTCCCCCCCCTAGTATTCCTTTAAAGAACATTTAAAGTCAACAATGATTTCTCTCCCACTCCCTCTGACCCAGATCTGTCTCTTCTGTTTTAGTTTTTTTACACTCTCGCTTTGCTTTTTGCCCCGTTTGCTATGCTTCCCTCTTTGATGGCAAAAAAACAAACCAAAAAAAATAATAAAGCGAGGCAGCTTGGACTTCAACATCCTTTGGGTCTTCAAATAAGTAAAATAAACGGGATTTTCGTCCGATTGTAACGGTTTCACTCGACCGAATGGGCGTTATCTGCCACACGGATCCAAATGACGAGGTCTGCTACACCTACCATTGTGTTCAGGAGGCGCACTTAGGTTTAGGCAACAAGACCACCCGGTTAGGTTTAGGCAAAGATCATGGTCTGGGGTAAAATAAGTGTTACATGACTTTTGGTTTCACACTGGACTTTGATCCCTGGCCTCCTGCTTTGCGCACGTCTACATCTGTCTCACTTCATTTGTAATTTACTCCGTAACAACGCACATTCTGCTCCGACTTTATCACCAGCGTGTGTCTGTGTGAGCGCACGGTGTCAAACACTGCAGCAGGATTTCCCAGCATGCTGTCGGGCGGCGATATCGCTAAGACGACGCTGGCGCTAAACTGCTTGAATGGAATCGCACGGCTCATGGAGAAAGAGAGAGAGAGAGAAGGGAAAAGGATAAACAGGAATGGAAAGATGACAGAGAAGAGGAAGAGGGAAAGGAAATAAGAGGAGGAGGGCAGGAAACAGAAAAAGCATGAGGAGGATAATGAGCAGAATGGGTGTCAGGTATGAGGCAGAGAGAGAGAGAGATTAATCCCGTTATAGAAAAGCTCAAATGACAGATGCTGCATTGCTTACTGTAACAGATCTGCTACATCTGCAACCTTACCTGTCCTGGTCAATGCCTGTGTGTGTGTGTGTGTGTGCATCCATGTCATGCTTTGGTGTGTTTCTGATGATCTGTTTGCACATCAGGCTTGCGAAATACAACCTGCAGCTGAATTCAAACAGTTTCATACCCTTTGCTTATCCTCAGAATCCTCAGTTGACTGAAGACTGTGCTCTGCTGCAGCAGCATTAAAGCTAATCCACTTTACCGTCAGTCACTGTTGATATTTTGCCGGTCCCACCTCATCGCTGACAAGAACGAGGAAGACATCATATTTCTCCAATATTCACTTCTTTGCACTGGGTCCCTGTAAAATCCAGAATAGAATTTTAAATCTTTTCCTCGCCTACAAAGCCTTTTCTGCCTGCTAAAAGGGAGTTTTTCCTTGCCAATGTCGCCTGGTGCTTGCTCATGGTGGGAACTGCTGGGTCTCTATAAATAGTCTTATAAAGAGTACGGTCTAGACCTGCTCCGTGTGAAAAGAGCCCTGAGATAACTCCTGTTATGATTTGGTGCTGTATAAATAAAATTGTGTGGCATTTCACAGCCATCAGTCATTTGGAGAGGCTGTGTATACTCTGTGTGTGTGTGTGTGTGTGTGTGTGTGTGTGTGTGTGTGTGTGTGTGTGTGCGCGTGTGGTCCTGCATGTGCTGTGGCATTAAAAAAAAAGGTCAAGAGACCCTTTCTATTTGAATTGCCAAAATAGTCTTGTTGAAAGGTTGCAAATGGATTCTTTACACGCGGCTTTGGAGGCCTGAATGACACAACCCATCCCCCCCCTTCCATAAATAAACATTGAAACCACACACATGCACAATAGCACCCCCCCCCCCCCCCTCAATACACACAAAGAACCAATAGTAGATGCACAAAGGCGCACACACAAACGTTAACCTGGGGAAGATTAGAAGCAGACGTAGCACGGTTGAACGGCAGCACGTCCTGACCACGAGCACTTTAAATGGTCCCCCGTTTCCTTTTGATCTGCAAAACATTTTCTCTGTTTATTTCTGACATTTTTTATTCAGACATTATTTATACGGAATCTGGTTTCGGAGAAAAGCCAAACCCAAAGTATGCTGTTGCGTTCCGCGATCACATGCTCCTGCGGGCACGTTTGATTTCGAAGGTTTTGCAGCCAGAGAGAGAGAGATCCGTTCAAATCCTCCACACTTCCCATTTAGGTTTAACCATCCGCCATTATATTGAAAACACACACACACACATATATATATATATATATATATATATATATATATATAAAAAGAAGCAGCTTTGTACAAATAGCATAGCAGCTTCTCATAAATCACAAAAACAAATGAGGTTGGTGAAAAACAAATACAATTAAAAGGCCGAATGTACAACATAATTCTTTTATTGCAGTAAGTTCACAAGAAGTGCACTTGCACCTGTGCGAACACACAAACACACGGCATATTCAGGAAAGCTACTGCCTGCTCTACAAAAAGAAGAATTAAAATAATCAAAGTCTCACCACCGTGTACTGAGACACATTGAATAGCTGCTGTCTGAGGGAATGCGGTATGTCTGGGACTGAGAGATGCGATTTTCCGTACATGTTACCCTTCTCTGGGAATGCTTGGACTATTGCACGTTACAGAGCCACATAGATCACCCGCAGCGTTGCTAACCTGTTTTAGTATAGATGCTATGTACCACTCTAACGCAATTAATCACATGTTAGGGCAGAAGACCAGCACCACTCTGGTTCTCAGCGCTAAGAATCAAGGACCACAGCTTTAACCTCAAGGATCTTGGTCAAAATGTGATTTTTAGTGACGCCTGTGAAATGCTCAATTACACCGACTAAACAATGGCGCCCTATCTTGCACGTCAGCATCCGATTTCGTTCTTTCAGTGGAATCAATGTCAATATGGTGGTGCACCATAAAATGCCGAATTAATGCAGCAGGCACAGTATCAAAGAAACAAGGCATGAACTAAAATAGCTTTCACTATGTAAGAGGTTTTCTTAAAAGGCATTTGTTATTATAACAAGGCCAAGGCTCAGTTTGTGCTTTGAGTGAAAATGCGACCTTGTCAGTCCCTCAGCCCACCCTTTGCTGCAGCTTGATGTGATTCTCTTTAGTGAACAACTCTGCATCATACAGTCCTTTACGTAATAGCTGTGACTTCATTTCATTCCCTCTTGGCTGCCATCTCCTCTCTCTCTGTCCCTTCTGTTTCAATTTACAGATTCGTCCATTAACACAATCCTTTACCAGACAGCAACGTCATAGCCTTATTCATCCCACAAACTTGCAAAAAGAAACACATATCTACTGTTCATCTGCACCGATCAGCCATAACTTCATGATCACCGACAGGGGAAGAACACTGATTATCTGGTTACCATGGCACCTGTCGGTGGGGGGGGATATATTAGGCAGCAAGTGAACATTTTGTCCTCCAAGTTGATGTGTTGAAGCAGGAAAAATGGGCAAGCGGGAGGATGTGAGCGACTTTGACAAGGAACCAAACTGTGATGGCTGGACGACTGGGTCAGAGCATCTCCAACATGTGGGGATGCTCAGGGTGCCCACGCTGTCTGGAGGTTAGGGCTGATTGCTGTATAATAATGTGCTTTGATTTCAAGTGTAGAGACATGCAATTTTTGCCATGGCTGCATTAGCCAGTTATTGTTGCTAGACCCATAATAAGCCCACACTCTGTGCACACGGCGGAACCGAGGAGTCAAGTGTTCAAAGGACAAACAGGAAATTTAAACATCTACAATTTCATGACAAAAAGGCAAACTCAATCCGCCGATGAAGATCATGTGACATGAGATTAGCTAACAATACATTGCATGCATTATACGTTACATTGGTTTGACACAAGGCACAATATAATCATGAAGATCGATATCTGCAATCAGGTAGGGAGATTTTAAATGTGAGCCCATGCCGTTATATTCAAGCTCTTTATATGTTAATCTATTTATTTCTCCATCTAGCTATAATCCTCCATCCTACTGCTCTGACTTTTCCTGTGTTTCTGTCTCAGTCTGAATGTCTGTTAACCTTTTCACTGAATGTCTTTGTGTTGGAGCATCCTCCGTGTGGCGGGTCTGGTATTTTTAGTCTAAATTAATTTCCATTCAGCCCCTTTCAGCATCTTCAGCGTACAGAGGATGAATGAGCAGCTTTATCCCGCAGCTGTTCACGTATTTTCTATGTTCTCTCAACTTCTATGTTTTATTCTCAATTTCCCTTTCTGTTTTTGATATGCTATTCTTTTCTCTCTCTCTCTCTCTCTCTGTCTCTCCTCGTCACGTAAGCTTGTGTTGCCTGTCAGCCAAGTCCTTACAGCAGAGATACACCGGAGGCAAGAGATGTTTCTTTTTCTGCGCTCGAGTCGCATCAAGTGACGTTCAAGCTTCTTCTTTTCTTCTACTTTCAGCTGTTTTTCTTGTCTCTTTTTTTTTTTTTCACTTCAGCGTCTTCAGGCCCGTTGAGAAGAAAGCTGCAAGAAGCTAAGAGTCAGGTGACAGAAAGGTAAAAGGCCTTCCTCACAGCAGACATTTTGACGTGTCGCGGTAGGAAAAATCAGAGGTGTAAATAATAAAATGAGCGATGGCTGAATTCCAGTCCGCTGCTTAGATTTAAGGGTCCTGGTTTTGTGCATGCTGGCTCACTGTCACCGCTTACTGGGACATTTGAATTATTGGTATTTGTAACACCTGAGCTTTTCCTTTTTTCTTCTCCACGTAAACGCAAGCCCGGGCTGTATTTCAAGTACTACTTCCTTCCATTTTACACACTGCTAACCTACAGGGACTACTGCTTCTGCCGCGCTGCTAACGTGCTGCTAACGTGCTGCTAACGTGTAAGAAATCCTGAGTCCATATGCCAACAAGTATTGTAAATGAAACCAAGGACAGAAAGTCGTGATTAATGTTGAACCAAAATGAATCAAAAGTACAAAGAGACAAGTGCTAAGTCAAGTCCAAGTCCTAAAAGTTTAGTTTCGAGTCCTTATAGGTGATTATGGGCTACTTTTTAAAAAGATTTAAAAACAACATTGATAGTAAAAGTGACAATAAATTAATAATAGTAAAAATAATAAACGTGATTTGAATAATTAAGGCTCAAGAACATCTTGCCTAGATGCCCCAGAGACGACACGGTGCTGATGAGGACAAAAACTAGTACACTCAGATTGACTAGTAAGCAGGTTTATGGCGTCACAGGATAAGATCTCTGGCTGAATTTCCTCAACAGCTGAGCGAGTCAAAATGATTAAAATACTCACTTCGCTGCTCTGAGGGGGAAAAAAAGATGGCTGCCGCCGCCGCCACCACATGCGCGACAACCCCAGTGTGTCCCAATACAAGCTCTCTGACAATATTCCCCCCCCATGGATGTTTACGCCATGTCGTGTCTCTGTAACGCTCCGGCAACAGCTCGACACAGCATTTGCTTTTTGGGTCAGAAAATATCTCCTACATATCGAGTGCAGTGACAGTGTTTGACAGCAGCACAAAATAAATAAAATTGTATTTACATGCAGGTTGAAATATGCTAGAAATGTTTGGCATTCTTGTTTTTGTGGGGTTTTTTTTTTTTTTTTACTTCTAAAGTCCAACATTCTTTTAGGTTAGGTTTTCAAAAGTCTCTCATTGTTCCCTTCTGTGTTTATGCTGCTTCTCTTCCAGTGATGCACTGGACAGATGCTTTCCTCTCAGAGATTCATACTATATTAGGAGACATGTTTAGTTTTTTTAACTGGTCTGCTATTTTCTTGTTTTGCTCTGTTCTAATAAAATCGGTTTTATTTATTGTGCATCGACAGCCTGCCTTACCTTCCTCTCTCCTCTTCCTTGTCCAGCATAAACATGTTGAAAGAGATTATTTCCTCACCCCATCAGAATTTCTCCACAAACTCCAGAAACCTTTTGGTGTGTTTGTGTTGTTTGACCTGTACCTTTAATTTAACGTTGTGCCATTTAACCAGTCCAGCACGTCTCCCAACCAAATCTGATTATCCTTTCTGTGGTGGCATCGATTGCTTGTGAAAAATAGATTAATCTCTCAAAATGAATAAGGTATTGATTTGCTGGTGTAAAAAACAACTCCGTCTCTTTCTCACTGAAGGTAACTCATTTAGTGAAATTGAACGGGATAATTAGGCTTTTGTGACAACAGCAAGGCGAGGTGGCAACGGTGAATTTTGCAGATGACGCACACCAAACGCACAGTGGCGTGGATGAGACTTTTCCACTAGGTGGGGCTAGTAAATCTCGGAAGGCTATTCGACACAACTGGTCTGTAAGTGTCTGTTCTAAAATAGTCATGTGATGAAAAACCTGTGCTGAGATTCTACTGTGTTTTGGTGTCATGTACGAGCACATTTATGAGCATTTATCCGTCACTGCTGGCCAGAGTTTTGTCCACCATCCTAAGCTCAGTTTGGTCCTAAAAGGGTGTCAGTATACTTCAAAATATGTATACGCACACTGTTTGACAGTCTCTCCTGAAAAGGCATTCATGGCGTTCCACTCGATTGTACACACAAAGAATGACAGTAGTAGGGCGAACAACAAAAAAGAGAGCTTGAAAGAGAAGACTAATGTTCTTGCCTGCTTTCCCAACACATACCTGCCTAACCTCTGCACGAAGTGGCCACGATCACTGGTTTGGTTACCAAATGGTGCAGATATTTGAACGCACGCCTCTCTGCACGCGCCGCTTTCAGTTGATATTCATGTGTTATAGTTTCACTTCAGAGCACAAACGGCAGCAGAGGTCGGGCCTCTGGCGAAAGGTGGTTTCTTTTCCCCGTCCCTGCGAACCAGAGCCAACCAGCAGCTAAAAACGTACAATGCCAAGAGCCGTCTGCAGGCCAGGGCTTTGAACTACAGTCCTGCAATATCTCCAGCCTTGACTTCCCCACAAGGTCAAGCATTAAAACTTGAAGGCAACCTGAACGTTGAGGGAAGAGAGTTTCTTTTTCGCTTCCTTTAAAAACCCTTTGTTGTCTGTACAGCTTCTCTAACCGCAAGGCTTCCAGTAACTGCAGTCAGTGTTCACACAAACATTTTCAATACTTTGTTGGGCTCCAAATGGTTCCTCAAACGTTCCTCAAGGAATCTTTTCATGTTGGCGGCTGGGGGGGATAATGCATTTGCAGATTTCAACAAAAGTGGAGCCCTGGAAGGATCCCTGAGCAACACCTTCATACAGGTTTTTTTACTGCATTTTTTTTTTCTATAAAGGAAGGCCAAGAAACACATTGAAGAAATGGTAAACAATACGGAAAACCTGCAGGCTGAACATGGAATCGCAGTAAAGAGGATAAACTGAGTCTTTCCAAAAGTCCCCATTTTTGGAAAAACTAAAAATCAGTGGTATCTAGAGTGAAACCTTTAATTTTTTTCCAGTTTTGCTTTGTTTCAGTTTTCTTTATGTAATCGTTAATCTCCCTTTGCCCCTTCGCGTGGCTGCCTTTCCTCTTTCAGCAATCTTCTTAGCAATACTTTTCCAATCTCTTTCCATCTAACGTGCCTCATGTTGCAATTTGCTTTTGCAGCAGCAAACCTTTAGCTTTTTCTTCTCTCCACACCTTTGTCTCTTAGCTCCCTGTGGAGACAGCTCTCTGTTTACTTCTGCTCAGAAGCTAACAGCAGAAGGCCGGTGCAGTGTAACTCCCGAATCGCCTGCGTCTGATGACCACTGTTTTAAGGTGTCGGCTCTGAGCTAAAAGGCGTTTGTGTGAATGAGAGTAGTAACTCTGTAGTGTTTACTGCATGCACTGCCAGTAAAGACGAATTCACTCTCCATTAAAATAAACTATACTACTAAGTACTATTGCAACAGCCTGTACTCTTTCAAGGATTGTTTAAAGAGCTAAAAGACAGCTTCTGACACAAAACGCTTTGGACCTTTAGACGGATGTCTCAAACTGTCTGGGGAAATCAAGGCCCGTTTCCCCTCCCGGTCTGCTCAGGGTGACCTCACGCAAAGCACTTAACCCCTGTTGTTCCTATGGAGCAACTCAATGGCTCTAATTGGTTTTAGAATTGCCCTGACTTGGGCCTTGGGGGCAGAACTGCCTCTCAGACCTCTTTTACTTGGATTGGCAGACCTCAGACTCAACCAGGAGCCATAAACAGCCTGGGAGGTTCTGCCTTGAGGGGCAGTAAAAAGATCAATTAGCAGCCTCCTGGAACTTGCGGCATAAAGTCTGCATGGGTGAAATTCCCATTGTGGACTGGGTTGGACATGTCCCTGTCCCTTTAAAGCTTCAGGTGTAACAATGGCCAGCTGCCGTGTTCCAGAAGCTGCTGTAAGAAGAGAAGCCTTGAGTTGTTAGACATGACGAAATGCTCAAGTTGGTGGAGCTTGAAAGAAAGATGTGTAAAAACTACTCGAGGTTGGAAAAAAAAAAAAACGACCTGAGCTCGTCTGCATATTCTGAATAAAAGTCTATATATTAACTGTAGTAATTTATGAGTGACAATTTGTTCTATAAGAAGGTACAACTTGCAGTAGAGGACATTGCCTTTAATGATAACGCAACTATGACAAAAACAATTAGGCTTAATTTTCAGTGTGATGGATCATGTTCTCAGTAGCATGGTTTGCAACATAGAACGATGACTATTTGTAGTAAATGTAGTACAAACGGGCAAATCATTGGTATAGTCCTTTAAGGGCAAGAAAGTCATTAAGCTCAATTGCCTACAAAGAACGATTGTACAGAATTAAATAAAGGCTCCCTGATTAAATAAGGTAGAAAAATGAAATTGAATCTTTTGTATGAAAACAAGCTGTTCCCTTTCTCTGTAAATCTCTGAATCCATCATTTTTTGTTTGTGTGTCACCGTCGCAGCATTTATCTCATCCTGGCAGATGAACTCCTGAACAGAGAAATAGTTATTTCCAGAAATGGTTTCCAAGTTATGGTAATGAAGCATTAGCAACAGATCCACAGTTAAATTTGCCCAGGCTTGCTTTAATTAGTGCCGTTGTTTCTGTCGTTCTGCACAATGTTTGTACGTGTTTGAATATTTAAAATATTCCCCACAGAACAGAACGCACACGTACACATGCACACAATGCGGAGGACCGTTAGTCTGGGCTTTGTACCATATGGGACTCCAGACGCGCTTACATTTTGCTGCAGCTGACTCTGAGTGACAGTTTCATTAACTCTCGGCCTCATCCTGTAGTTTCACACAAAAAGACCAACTTTCAGGCTCTCAGGCCGTCAGTCCGTGGAGCGCTTTTAATAAAACCACAAACATCATCAGATATAGCCTGACAAGCTGTAATTTAAGCTACACGCTTGACGGTTTACAAGCAATGCCGTTGAGCTACTTAAGCTATGATAAAAGAAGAACAGGTGTCGGCTAAAAGCGCTTTCCATTATTTATCACATTATCAAACCATCAGTTTAATTCAAAATTAGCACATATGACTTGGTAATGGAGGTTCCAGGATGCAGAGGCAGCTGTATGTATAGAAGGGCACAAAGCTCCTCCGGCCAGATAATCGAATGAAGGGGCCATTTCCTTCTTCGCCGTTTATCAGCTTTGCATCTTTGATTTGTGAAATTTTGAAAAGTCTCCTTGTGTTTGTGGCTCCATGAGAATCTACTTTAAAAACACATGTGCGTGCATGTGAGATGGAGCTCACTTACACGGAATAGATATCGAATGGCCGTGGCCATGAGATATTTATTCTAAATTCAACCTACATTTTGTGCACAAATTAGTGTTTCATGAAATCTGTCTTTCAGAAACTTCTATGTATCCCGTTTTTTCAAGAAGAGTCAAATCATCTGGAGACGTGAAAAACCATCGATAAGGCCGTGATATTTTCTGCTCACACCTGTTTCAACTTGGCCATTGTCAGGTTGAGCTGAGGTTTAATCCAGCTGTCTCTATGATAAGGCCTAACCCTGTCTGGTCCGATTTCCTCACATCAGAGGCCGTCGCCCTCACGCTCGACACAGCGCGAGGTGACCAACAGAAAAATACTCCAAGGGCCTGTACATTCCCGGGCACAGAAAGAGAATCTTTACAACCACAGCATATCTGATTCATGCAATAATCTTTTCAGTTGGGAATATAGAAGATTTGATCAAATATATGCTAATAATGGTTGACTAAAGTGGTCAGAGGCGGGCTAACCCACTGCAAGCAAGCTAACTAACCCGGCAACTCTCTGCAACGTTTTGTCCTCGGTGTTCCTCCCAGACTGGCGAAGTTCAAAGAAGATTCAGCCTTCAACATCATTCAGTGCAAGACTTTACCTCCTCCCTGAGAGTGTCAGACCGTGAGCAGAGTGGCCTTCGGCCTTATTTCAGCCCTGTCTGCAGCCATAACCCCATCATTTATTTATAATGTATATTTTCAACTGTGCAATACTGGCTTAACTATTTAGTAATTTTGTGCAATAATTCAACTGTGCAATACTCTGTTATGCTCTGTTCTATTCTTGCATTTTAACACATTTATAGTTCCGATTTCTTAGCATTATTATTTACATGTTTACATTTATATGTTCCAGTTTGATGCACATATTTTTCCTTTCTATATACTGTATATAGCTGTTTGTATTGTAGTAGAATGCACGTATTTGCACACACTTCTATTTTTGCATTCTCTATGCTTGTGTATATTTCTCTTCTCGAATGGGAGCAAACAGCTCGTCGACTCTGATGTGCTTCCTGCTAATGAGGTTGTAGTGTAGCCTGCCACCGTTTACAGACTTCACGAACCAAAAGGGGGAGCAGCTGCTTGCTGGGTTAGTTCTGTAACGCCGGGCCGTTGCCAGACAACAGGAGAAGGACCCAAATGCACGATCCAGAGACAGACGGCGATTTCAACGTTTTACTAGTCACAGAAAAGGGTTCGCTTCACAGATCAATCCGTTTCGACAAAAGCACCGACAGGGAGAAGGCAAATTCAAAGTCCAATACGCAGAGGATCATAACAGGCAGGCAAACACTAGAACAAAGTACACTGGACACAAGTGAACTAAGACGAACTGGCAACGAGAGACTAAAAGACATGTATATATACAGACTGAGGTGATTGGAAGTAGACGTCAGGTGGTTAACAAGAAACAGGGGATACACAGAAACTGGCCGGAAACTGAACAAGGACCGGTAGTTAACCTGGAACACAAAGCAGGGGATGATACTACATAAATAAAACAGGAAATGACCTAAGAGCGAACACGGCGCGTTACAAGTTGACTTCCTAGTGCACCGGCCGGCATCTGTCACGGAAATGTGCGCACGTCCAGCCTGCATGCTGTTCACATAAAGACAAATGGACTTCAGCCTTATGATTTACCTTAACAGTTCCCAAAGGGCTTCTACAGATTGGTCTCATTCACACACACTGATGGCGACGTAGCTGCCATGCAAGGTGCTGGCCTCCACCGGGGGCAACTAATAAACTAGAATTCTCAATACGCATGATGTGCACCGATATATAAACAGCATCTGTATGCGCTTTGGAGAGCCTGAATTAAAAAAGGTTTTACAGTGCTCTCTTGCAGTTTGAATTGTCCGTGGTGTTTATGTCTGCAGCTGTGAAAATGAATTCCATCAGTCTGACAGCAGGGACAATAAAAAAGATGTATCCAGTCTACAGCCTCACACCATCCGAGCTGTCAGTCTGGAAGCCCTCTCCATCGGTTTAACGCTCCGTTTCTGGGTCTGTTCTACTAGATTAGGAACAGATCCTGTTAAAAATACTTTCACATCACAGATTTACACGTGCTGTGTGACAAACACAAAGTTGGGGTAATATAACATTTTTATAGAGTAAATGCGTTTTAACACCCAAAAGTGAATTTGTGGTGTTTGTATTTTTTTTGCATTTATTTATTTATTTTAACTAAACATAATGCACTTAATTACACTGGCTTTACTTCCTGTCTTTGTTAAGGACTTGCTCTGCATTATAAGCACTTTCTATGTTTTTGATGTTAACATGATGTCTGTTAGTTGAATGTACAGACTAGTTTACCATTGGAAAACCTTTTTTATATTCTTGTATTAACTGCTGAATATGTGAAAAGCGTTGCATGTATGTGACTATATGTGATATATACTTATGCTCCTACCTGTACTTAGCTGGTTCTTACTAAGCACATACATGTACTACATCATTGCGCAACCTCAGACTACTACAGTATTATATTTGACATTATATTTTATTAATTCTTTTCTATTTCTATATACTGTACATTATATTTATTTTTTCGATATTTTAGGTTTAGATTCTCTCTCTCATTTACTTGTCTGGTTTATGTACATTTTCGTATGAACATTGTAGGGAACCTGAGGACACTGTAGTTGCGCATATGACAAATAAAGAACTTAAACTCACAAACGCGGTGCAGTGAAACAGAAAAGCTGTCTAAACTTTAAAATGCTGTTTGTGTGTGAAAACAAATCTTTCATTTTTTTTAGAAACCTCGTTCCACAAACACTCGAACAACTTCTCTTCTGTTTTGGGGGGAAAAGGATTCAGTTCCAATCTGAACAGGGATGAAAAACATCCGTCTCATTTAACCGAATGTGGAAGTACTCTGAGATATATTTCACATGAGGTGTGAGTTCACACCAAAGGGGAGATATTTCACAATATCAGCCATTTCACGTACACTGCAGATAAAACCTTCCCGCACACACAAACACGCCCAGGCCAGAAAGTCTCACCTGTCCAGGGCGATGCAGCACAGGTGCATTATGGACGCGGTGGTCAGCAGGACATCCAGCGAGGTCCGGACCAGGCAAAAGGTCTCGCCGTAGATCCAGTGCTGGTGGACCAGCTCGATGGCACCGAACGGCATCACCAGCACCGACACCAGCAAGTCGGCGAACGCCAGAGACACGATGAAGTAGTTGGTCTTGATTTTCCTGCCGGAGGGAAAGAATGAGAGGAGCATCTGTCATCATTCTTGTGTAATGCCACAGCGTGTGGTCAATAAATCGACAGTGAACGATCGTTATTTAAGACGCATGTTAATCTCATTAAACTAGAATGCAAGTGTATAGTATATTTACTACATGCTGCTGCTTCTTTGACCGTTTCATTTGAAACACGACTTCGCTCCAGAAAAATACGATTTCAACATATACAAGTTTAAATGCTATTTTTGAAATTTCTAAACTACTTTGGGAGTGCAGTTTCTAGGTGATTGCAAGTGAGATTGACAGCTGTAAAAAAATAAAAAAATAAATAACTATTACACTGTAGAGCAGAAGCAACCAATACCAGCAGCATTGTTTTTGGTAAAACACAACATTGCGTGGTTATTCTGTGGTGTGCTGAGGTAGAGACTCCATGAAAGGCGATTAGAGAGACAACACAACAGCTCAGAAGAGCTCCTTGTAATCGTGAAAACAAAAAACACCGAGCAGCGTTTGGATTTACATGGATCGCGATGTGCAGCAAAGGAAAAGCCAAATGGACAACTTTCAATTAGAACGTGAAAATAAACAGTGTTGGTTTATGTATTCAGGAAATTGAGTAACAAACATGAACTTCTACTTCATGTGGCTGAAGGTCCACCGTCAGAGTCTGGGCCATTTGCTGGTTGAAAGCTCCAAAAAGCGGCATGCAAATGATATTTTAGACACTCGTGCTCTTCCAGCCTTGTGGCAACAGTGAGTTTGGCAGTTTCCTGCTTCGACACGACAGAGTCCCCCTTGTACAAAGCCAGGCCCGTACAGAAGTGGTTTTGGTATTCCTAGCGTATGTGGCAGGACTTGGCTGGCCTGCACAGAGCCCTGGCCTCAACCCCCATCCAACAGCTCTGGGGTGAACCGAGCCATCAGTTGGACCTCACTGATGCCGCCGGGGCTGAATGGGAGCAAATCTTTATTTCATTCTATTTGTACAGTATTCTATCATGTTATTCTCTAAAGTTATTTGCTTGTATCATCTGTTATGCTTGTGTGCATTAGCCTCTAAATCTCAAGTTTTTAAATCCTTCATTTTGTCATTCGCATGTAAAGCACCAGTGTAGGAACCAGGACTGTATTAGAATTCAGTTAATAGTATGTATCTGTTTCAATTTAAGACATTAGCCATGGTTCTGTGATGATTACAAGAGAAGTTATTATGCATTAGCTAACTATAGGTGTGTAAAATCAGTTGGAAAAAGGCCCATCAGATGTTAAAGTTCACTTAGCAATCAAATGCAAACAGAGGAGAAGTTAAAGTTCTAACTGTCACTTCCCATATCACCAAAAAGAAAAAAACAAAAGGGGGGGGAAGCATTTGAAATCAAATATTGGTGCCATTACTCACGAAACAATAGATTTCCAAAGAAGAAGACAACAGCAACAAAACAGAGAGGGAAGAGGAAGCATCCATCTTCCCCTTCAGTGGCGTGTGAGGGGGAAGACGGGCAGAGATGCCGAGTTGTGAAAGTGAAAAAGTTGAGAAAAGAAATAAAACGAGGAAAAACCGCAGAGAGAGAGAGAAAGAGATTAAAGTAGATTCATTCTGCAAATAAGTCAAACTTGAACGGGGGCTGGAGGACTGAAGTCAGCTTGATTGCAGGAACTAACGGCCTGCAGAGTCTTTTATCCCTTTCTGAGACAAAAGGTGGTTTATTTTATCGACGCAATGCAGCTGTCACAGGCGAGGGGCCGTGCTGCTCCTACAAGGTTTTACGGAGATGAAAAAAAACAAACATTACACTAAAATGGACCCAGAGACATATTTTACTTTCATCTACTACATTTCTCTTTGCAACAGGGCTCTGGCTAACAGCAAGTTCGCAGTGCGACACTGGTTAGAGTGCTGGTCCTGTAGGTGCTGGTCCTCTTACATTGAATGAATGATTTCCTTCTTAATTAGTCATCCTGAGGCTGCCGTCTTGTGTGCTTTGTGTTATCTTTGTATAGTTCGCGTGCATATTTATCTATCTAGTTTTGTTTTTTAACTGTTTTAACTGTTAAAATCGTTAAAAATGTGCCCATGCTGTGTGTCTTTGTTTCAGGGGAGGCACTGGACGCCCGCATGGCCTCTGTGTGTGAATGAACTGCTCTTCCCTTGTCAGTGCACGTGAACAGATACTGCAGAGTGGTTTAGTGTGGGATCAGCTGCTGTGTGTTTTATATATTGTTAGCGCAACTCAGTGACGGCAGTGAGAAACTAATGGCCCGCATCAGGATGTTCAAACTCATCTTCAAGACACGCAAACATTCACTCATTCCCACAGCTGTACCGTCTTTTCTCTCACATTCCATCACACACGCCAATTTAAATTCTAGTACTCCAAGTATACTCTGCCTGACTGACACAAATGTCAGTATTTGAGAGAGAAAAAAAAAGCCACAGTCACATAAAAAAATGTCATAACAATCCTTTAAATGTAGTTATTACAGATCTGTGACCATATATGGAGCAGAATAGGACCCTAAAGTCTTTTAATGTCAAACATGAGGATACATTCACACACACATGCAGCTGTGTCCCACGATGAAACTCGTCCTCCACGCCCATCCTGCCATCCTGCCTCCTGAGGAAGGCCTGGACCAGTGGTCAGCCTTCAATGCGGCGTCCAGGGGGACCAAGTCCAAGTGCCTTACGCACAATGTTCTTGCCCCCTCCTTGCACACCTGTTCACCCGTTTTAAAAATCAGGGCACGTGCCACACCTACAGGTTACGTCACATCCTCCCACCTCCCCTTATCGTAGTTTTCACCATAGCAACAATAAATGGAAACAATAAATGTCAACGCAGGACATTCCAACACATGATCAGCATAAGTCACGACTTACTGGCTTCAACAGTATGTGTGTGTGTGTGTATATATATGTTTAATATATGCAGCTGGGACACAGGCTGTAAATACTCCCTCTCTCTTTCTCCTGTGCAGCTTTGTGCTCGACAAAGACCAGAACTGCAGACACAAAATGACTGGATACCACTCTGCTAAGTAAGGGGCTTAACAAGGGAGCTGTATTTGTAACCCGCCTGATCAATCAAACAGGGTAATGAATTATTATCAGATTAACTGATATAATCTTTAGTTTCAGCCCTATTTTCTCACGACCAGTAGCCCGGTGTGACGGGTCAAATGGAGGTTGAAAGTCACGGGGTCTGTGTATAAAAACCTGCCAGCTGACTGTATCAGTTAGCCAAGCTGTGACATTAGGGAGAAATCCTGACGGGTAGGCAGTCAAATGGAGAATAAAGCGATTTGGCAATTTCTCCATTTCCTTATCAGGTTGGTAAACGGTTGCACTCACAGACGAACCGCACCGGCCATCCAGCTAATCCGTGAGGCAGTTGGTCGGTCAGCTGGCCTGGCCTGTCCTCCACGCTCCGTGCAGTGTGGATGGGCGGCGGTCTATAAATAGCTTCAGCAAGAGCAGATGGCTGTGAGGGTTTTCCCATCACTAACCCAAACAGCCCCTTAAAAACTAGAATCTACGCCTGCTGCATGTGGGGCACATGCAAATCACGTTGGTCACACACACACACACACACACACAGCAGTGTTGGCTGTAATTCAGAACAGTTTAGAAACCACTAAAATGCCCGGAGGGGGAGGCGTTGTGTTAGGATAAGTTAGGATGACATATCGTTTTTAGCTTAAAGTGCAAAGAATAAAGAAACTTTATTAAAAAGGTACTGGTTGGTGTATTTTACAGGCACACGTGGTGTCAGTGCTGTGTAATATGGAAAGCAGAGGAGGAGATATAAAAGAAAATACAGCAACGAGGGGAAGAGGGATGAAGACACCAGAGATGGAGTAAATGTTCCATATAAATGAGATGCACAGGCAGACATTCGTCCACACAAGGAAATCAAGAATTAAAAATCCATCATTACCAATTGGGTAAATAGCATGACTATTTGGAGGGTGATGTTAAACACCCCGGGTTTTCTTTATGAAGTTAATTGCTGTGAGTATAGCTGAGACAATGATCCACCTGTATAATGGTGCTGAAACGTTAGTTTGTTGGGTTAACAGTCCTGTGCAAACCTTTTCCACGTGCGTTTGGCTGCTTGGGCCTTTGCCAGCTGGTGAGATTTCAAAGGCTAAACGCCACGTAGCTCAAATGACCCTGGGGAAGTAACAACGAAACAACAACAATAAAAAGGGATTAAGTTAATATTTCTGTTTTTGTCAAATGTTGCCTGAGACGATACAAGTCTCTGTAATACAACAGCATTTAATAGAAATGCTAATGTATAATGTCCTAAATTCCTTCAAAGTCACTACGAGTAGATATTTTATGTAAAAACTTATTTTTAATGGTAATATCCATGTCGTTATTGCATTTATTAAATTAGTCAAATGGGATTATATCCTTTTTAGTAGAAAAACAACATAATACCAGTGTCAACACCATGAGGTAGAGGTCTGCTTCACCACGGCGCCACCACAGGAATACCAAGGTTGCACAATGGAAATGTTTTGCAAAAAACAAAGTGCCTTAAATTGAAATACATTGTTACTTATCGCAATAAAAACGAGTAGCCAGACTTTCCCCAGTGCTGTTTATCCATTATCCAAAATAACTACGCTCCTGGTTATAATGATGAGCCAGGGGAAGCTGGCACGAGGCGCAGATTTATCACCGCCGTTGCTTATAGATCTGCCCAATGTCCCGCGTAAACAGCATGCAGACGCCGTGGCTGTGTGTGTGTGTGTGTTCTTGTTCACACACACGACATGACACATTGAGAGATACAGGAGGTGGATGGTAACAGTGGTTGTGTTTGTGTGGAGGTTATTGATGAGTGGTTTAGCACCCACTGAATCACCCTCTGTTGGTGTCAACTCCCTTCAGAATACTGTGCGTGTCCTCTAAGTGTGTCCGGCAGCTGTCCTCTCTCGCAGGCTGCACAGACTTGCTGTCCAGCGTTTCTACTACTTGCTGTGTGACACTATAACTTTTAATCCCGTCACATTGCTGCCGGCTCCTCAGCGTGCAATCATTATATCATATAGCGTGTTGCACATTTTGCAAAACCACTAATCGATAAGTAATAAGATGGATGTCTGGCTATCGGCCCTTGTAAAGCCATTTTCAGCTCATATTTGCATGAATTTAACTGCTGGACTTTTTGCGCAGTCTGAGATTATTCTCCTGAAACAGACGATGTGTCGGCTATACAGATGCTAGCTGTAGTTAGCTTGTAGCTAGTTTGAAAATGGGGGTGTGGACCTCTGTAGCCCGCGCCGGATCTCCGCTTGAGGCTATCTGCTCGAGGCTACTATAGCCGCTGCTACCATAACGCACCTGAATCTGTGAGTGACTGCAGCTATTCGATTTGTGGGGGCCAGAGTTTTACAAGGAAGAAGTATGTGTGGAATAAAAAAAGACGACGTCCCTGGGTCTGCTACATCAATTTTGAACACGTCTTAAAAAAAACAAAAAAAATATCCATTCTGAGTTTTACAATGTTATGGGAGAGAAATCGGGGGGGTGTTCGTATAAAGAAGGAGAAGCCTCAGCATGTACAAACACTGATGTTCCTGTTTATGTCAGCATTTCTAAAATTGGGATAGGCCTTCTGCCAAAAGCAAAAAGACTAATAAGATAAAGTAAATTTAAAAGTACTGACTGTTTCTTGACGAGTGACTGATCTCAATACCGCACGACAGGCTGACTTGTGACTTGTGACATGCTGGCCTGTTTTGCCAACAGCTTTTAATGATTTGTTAAGAGTTATGCTTCACTTTCAGTCACGAACACTGCCACCCATGGGACGCTCCCACTGAGGAGGTGTGTGTCGGCATGCGTTTCTGTATTTGCACGTGTGTACTGGGAATGCAGTGGATGCGTGTATTTCCCAGTGGACTGAAAGACAACGAGGCAGGGAGAAGCAAATGTGGTGTGCCATGTTTCTCTCCCCAGGGAGGACATCCCAGCAGTGTCTTTTCTCATCAGTGTTTTTAAATACACTTATACAGTGCGCACACACACGCAATTATACACAGAAATTAAACCTCACTTCAATAACTTTAGTTTCACATGTACGCACACAACTGACAATCGCACGCCCACGTTAGCCGACACTCATCCTCCACACGCGCCTCAACATCCTGGGGACAAAGGTCGCCCGGAGCTCTCAGGTGTCACACGACGGACGGAGACGAAGGGAGAGACAGTAGGCGAGAGAGAAAGAAGGGAGAGAGGGGGATGCCGCGAGGGAAGAAGAGAGAGGAAAGGTGGAGAGGGCAAGAGGAGAGCAAGACTGAATCATTGCAGTGACACTGGCTCCCACGTGACCAGCCGTCCTCAGAATGATCTGCCAGCTCTTCCGTGTCGCACGAATTGTCGTGTAGCTTCACGGTGCACTGAAAATTCACCCTGTGTTTGAGATAGATAGAGAGATAGATGGAGAGATAGATAGATATGGGAAGCAGTATGAACCGACACATCACAAAGGCAGGGTATAAGTAGGGACGTGGCTGAAGAGGGGCCGGTGAGTAATGGGGAGCAGGTGTGGATAATTGAGGACTGGGACAGACACGAGGGCAGGAATTGAAATGACAAGAGGGGTAGAATTTCAAAATAAAACAGGAAAGGGCTAACGGGATGTAACAGCAGTTAATGTATTACTTAACTGTGGCTCTCTCGCTGTACTTCTCTTACACTCTTTTCCTGCAAACATCCTTTTCTGTCTTTGTCGCACTCAAATAAACACTTTCATTCATCCATTCACTTAGATACTGAAAAACACTTTGAATAAAATGTTTTGCTGGTGCATCAAACCTAAACCAGTACTGCCAAAATACAGACGTATAAAATAAGGTCGTGTTATTGTAAAGAGAACGGTTGTTGGTAGCGTTGGTTCATTTGAAGTGTATGTGTGCACTGCAGGAAAGAAACGAATACATGTAGGAAAAAGGAAATAAAAGCCGTGTCCCACCTGAGTTGTCTGTCCTTGCAGACGGCCACCATGACCAGCAGGTTTCCCAGGATGCTCATCAGCATGACCAGAGACAGGAAGCAGATCAGGGCTATCCGCTTTGGCATGCTGTCGCTATGGAAACGCCAAAGAGACAAAACAAAACAGCAGCAACGCATCAGTTCAGATCTGCAAAGTGAATCTGTATCTTCTACAGATGACAGCGATGAAAGGAATAAAACTTTGTTTACTAAGTTTAATGAGCGCTCCATCCGCTGAAAGTCGGATTTATATGTAATCAAGTTTCTGTTACTCGTCAATTTGTCTCAAGTTGTAAATCTGATACAACACTTCACTATTAACCTACAAGAGTGAATCTACTGATGTGGTGGAAAGTCATTTCTTTGATATTTAATCTATATCCACAGTGAAATGATGCAAACAAGTCCAGAGGTTTGGCGTCTATGGTGCCATTGAGAATTATGCATCTCCTACATCGCCAAGGTGTCCTGCAACCACCAGCCAAGCAGCAAAACTAAATGTCCGTCTCCCTACTCTTACTGACTGCTTTAAACGGTTGTTTCACCTACAGAACAAGTAATTGAAAGGTTTAACATTTGCCACAGGAAGGAATACTAACAATACGCGAATCCCCTTAATTCTGCCAACAAAACTCTGATTCTTTGAATCTCTGGAGACAAAGAAAAAAAAATCTAACGTGGGCAACAATTCAGAGGTGTGGAGCTTGGCTACTTTAAAGATGTCACTGCAGCTCTGCAATGCAACTCAACACGCTCAGATTTGGGTGTGTCAGTACTCTTGCTGTGTTGCTGCCGTGCCTCCTGACACTGCTGCTGTTCACGTAGCGTTTCATAAGGTACCCGCCTGCATGCTCTGAGTATGTGTCACCCTAGAAAGGAAGTTAGTATCATGACCCCAGAGCTAAATATGAATGAGACAATTATCCACAAGTTAAAATAAACTAATCCTAAGTAACGGCTCAGAATTGCCCATAACTAAGCCCACGAAGCCCGTTTTGATGCCATCAAACCTCATCTTCTAAATCAGTGAACATTTAGTGAAATATTCGTATTTTCCACGACCGACATCGTCGGCATTTTGACAATAGTTTCATCCAGAGTGATTTACATTTACAAGTGGATGGTTCTCCAGCGATTCTTTCATACGACAGCTCTTTGTCCTCTGTGAGGAAAAATGCAACAAACAAAACAAAAAAGGATGTTTTTCTTCTGATCCAGGATGAATAAACTCGAGAAGGCCACTGGAGCATGATATTTGTTTTATGGCTCAAAAGTGCAGACGTTGGGCATTTGTGTGCTCCCATACATCTGCCACCTTGGCATGGCTTCAACAAAACGTCTCAAGGTACAGCGATGAGAGCTGTGTGGTTTGAGAGCCCTGGGGAAATGACTTGTTTAATCTCAGACTTGTTTGACATTGGAAACACATTACAGTAATCCTCCTCACGCTTGTGGTCTCTCGCACTTGAAGGTTTGACGGGGAGGGGGCGGGGCGAGCGCAACCATCGCCGCAGACTCTGCACAGCAGGAGTGAGAACAACTCCATTACGCAGGCATAATTTCAATTTTCTTTTCCCCAGGTCTTTGTCCTGCAGAAAATCACAAGCCTGGGGGCAATTTATGTGTGGCTTTTATGCCCACGTTATCTGTAATATGTTAATATGTGCCTTTACTGTATGACTCACTGCTGGAGTAAGGAGCCGTGCGTCGTCACCATCTGCCAAATTATTTTACTCTCAGCATCTGAGGTTCAAAGGCGGAGTGATAGTGTACAAAGGAGGCCTGTTCTTTGATCAGTGGTGCCAACACACTAATCAGATCAAATGGGAACACTGACAGCTTCTCAACAGAAGCAACATTACACCCCTAAAAAAAAAAAAAAACCTTAGAAAGGCCTCAGCAACAACACACTAATCTTCTTTCATCTTCACAGTCTGACCTGTCCCCTAATGAGACATTGATATGCATGTTGGTGTAGTAGCAGCTACCTTTTAAACACAGCAGTGGGTATGGCAGGAAGCATACAAATTTCCTCTCTCAAGCAAGATCCTCAGCTCACTTTGGATTTGACAATGCATGCGGAAGCAGGCGCAGTGTGTTCTCGCTAAGCTTTCAAAACACATACTGATCGTCAGTTGCCCGTCGACTTCAAATTATAAATTGCTGGCATCTGCTTCCTGATTCTTGAGGAACAATTAAGCTCAGCACCCAGCTGTCCAGTGTTAAAGTTTTTTTATTAAGTTGTATAAGGCTCCAAGCTGTTATTCAGCAACAACATCATTACCTGGGACTGGGCACTGTCAAAGGAGAAGAAAGTGTTTTACTTTCACACTATCCACTGTAAATTCACTGTCGACTCACAGACTTGACCCTAAGATCTTCCAGCTACAACCCTACTCATCTAACCTTCTAGGAAACAGTGAATTTGCAAAAAAGATATCTGGCAAAATTCAGCTGAAAAGTTTAGCACAAGGTTATGTTGAGTTTATAGCCGTTCTCAACGCATTAGCTCTAAGGTGCGTCAGAAAGCTGGCTGTCATAGAACGGACCAAGACGCGGTGATCGTGCAACTGGGGAAACCAGCGCACACCTTCAGACACCTTCTCGCCTCGATTCATGGTGCTGCACACAAAAATCAGACTGAAGGAGCCCCATGAATGCAAGAGAGCTCAAGTGAGAAGTTCAAACCCTGCATACTTCTTCACCTCCGAACACCTGGCTACTTCCTGTATGTAGATTGCCATATTGTTGGTTTTTTGGAAGGGTACAAAAACTATCAGATGCTGAACGCCCAATTCCCACAGAGGAAGTGGGGAAGAGGTGATTGGATGGGTTTCAGATACCGTTTAACGCTCCAAGAAGGACTTTCTTTGAAGCACGACAGACGTTCAAAAGACTTTTAATCACATTTAGCACAATTGTAACCTAGAAGACTGTAAACTGTATATACGTGTCCCTTGAGACCAACAATAGGTGCGTTCAACCAACAGCTGCACGTTGCCAAAAGCTGTGAGGTGTCGAGTCTAGATTATTTGTATAGCCCAGTATTATATAAAATGTCTAACAGGACCTTGCAGTGAGAATGCCTAACCCACCCAAACTCTACAAGCTGCCTAAATAAATATCCCAAAAAGACCTTGTAAAAGAAAAAAGTTTGAAAAGGAAGGAAAGCATGAAAGATGTATCTGCACCGTGCTTTTATTTAGCTTTAAAAGGGTAATACAAGTACAATTGATTGTGGGTTATTTATCAAATAATGCATTATGTTAGTCAGTGCAGACACACGCTCCTGTAAGGAGCACAACAGGAGCCCGCAACATTTGGGATGGATTATACATCAGTGGGCATGTGAAAGACACACACAGAAAGAGAGAGATTGCAGAAATGAAAAGCCAGAGGTTAAAGAAAAGGACCGAGCGAAACAGAAAACTTTGCTGACATCCGATGCACATGAACTTTGACCCGCAGCTGAGCTGAACGTCTGGTGGGCAATCAAGCAAGCAGCAGCCTCAATTAGGCATTCAGAGACAGATGAGGGGCGACTGGGGGAATGCCTCCTCCGATCCGTCACCGGACAGCTGGATTCCTTCGCTGCCACGTGAAGGCAGAATGCAAACACACACGGCTTCATTTCTACACCGTTTTGAGGGTCTGGGTGAGTCTGATGCCTCTGCAAAAGTGAGGCAAAATCCTTTGGAAAGAAACACATCTCCTCGACTCTGTCAGGAAGTGAAAAAAAGATCTCACCCCAATCACCTACACTGCCTCTGAACACGCCCTGCATCGCTGCCTCTGAAGATGTTCTGGAGCTTTAGCCTTTAGAGCGGCTCCAGATCAGGTGTCTGCGCTGAACGAGCTGCTGAGGTGCCGCTGATTAGATCTAAAGAGCAAGTGTTGGTTTTCTTCTTCCAGCCCTGGTGTCTGGCAGTCAGGATGCTGCTTGCACAAAAAGATGGAATCTGTGGGGGCCGCTGCAAACGTACAGTGAATACGGTGAAAGCGTGTGCTATTTCATCAAACTGTAAAGCTGTAAAGTGCAACTTTTCAGAACAGAAGCGTGTTGTTCTCTCCACATTACCCCAGCCGGCTCCCACCTCAACACTCGACTGGAGCTGACGGAATGACAATCTGAAAAAATGCTACAACCTTTGGAAAAAACAGTAACTCTCAGCAAAACTAACAAACAATAATGTTTTGATGCCATTATTTGTCTTTTCACATTTATTTTTTATGATTACAGAAAAGAAATATATTTGAATCTCTTTTTATTTTGTAATCTTAATCAGTTGTTTCCCTGCTGCACATTTCCAAACTTACTTAGTTTATGTTGTTTGTAGTAAGATGAGAACAAAAAGTAATAACACAGGCGGTGGAAAAAGGAACTAGTAGATTGCTAAATAATGTAGAGTAGAGTGCAGAGAAGACGCTACATCCAGTGCTGATACATGATTTAAGTGCTTCCCATCTCCTGACAGTCCTAAAAAGTTCCTGTTCATCCGAGGACACGACAGCATCAGGAAACTTGCTATTTCTGGCTGAGAGCTCCTGCAGGACGGAGCTGTCCTATAAGAGAGGACTGGTTGGCCAAACGCACAGGATGCTGCTGACACTATAACATGTCTTGAGTTTAAGATTTAAGAGTTTAAGTTAATTTAAAGCTGCTTGGTGCTTGTGCCCATCTTTCTCTCGATACCTTTCAAGCATGAGAATGGGTAGCTACCCTTAAATATGTAGGAAGATGACGTTCAACCAGGAGAAATGGCCTTTAATGGGCACCGACATCAGACCTATTGGAATCGACGAACAAACCAGCGATGCGGCGGTGATTCGGAGGTCTTGAATCAGGCTAGTTCAGGCTTCTTCGTCATTTCGGTCAGTGTGATACGGTAGGTGGCTGCGAATATCATGATTCCTGTGAGCCAAAGCTTCCATTGCTATGGGGAAGAAGCCATTGAAGTCATTGAAATTAAATGAAAGAAACCCCACCATGCCATAGCCTCAGGATCTGAAAGACAACCAATACTAACTGCTACAGTTGTAACAGATGAATGGATGTCTCCTGCCGAAATGCACCTTGGGAGTCGCAGCTGACCTGTTTACTTTGTGTAGACTTTGATTTTTTTGTTTTATCAAAGAACCAGATGTTCAGCCTTTGAAGAGCCTCCACTGGGTCACCTCGATTGTTTCTGCAGAAAATTGCCGTGACTGTTACTGCTGGATCTCCCAACGCCTGAAATATCTCCTCCCACTTATACATCAGTGTGTGAAAAAGAAGTTCCTTTAAAAAGGAACTTAGTTTGTCTGCCCTCTCCATAAACATTTTATCATGGGTTCTTTTGACACATTAGAATTGGTTATTAAATAACTGATTACCAACGACCAGCTTTATGGATCTTACTAAACCAAATTCTTGTAATGGAGGGAGTACAATTCTAGATCTCACCCCCATCCCATCCCATCTCCATTGTTGAAGCCTGTTCCTGCTCACCCAAATATGTCAACATGCCATACTTGCAACAGACACCGTGTGTGGGTTAACATCTTATCGACTAGGAAGGCATCCAACTTTACATTGTCCCCCATGAAAGAAAAGCAACATTTTGGCCGGTGCTGAAGGCCTCAGTGGGATTCCCTAATTGGAAACAATAGCTGTCTGAACACTGGCGTTCCCTCTCAGCAGGCAAAGACAAGCCTGCTACTATGCAGACTGGCACCAGAGGCGATGGGTACCAGCCAAACTGGTATCAAACGCTGCTTCTCGGCGTCACAAACAGGGGAAAATGTGTCGGGAACAGAGGCCTGGATTGTGACAGATTCTCCTGCTGGCTTGAGCTACAAGAGAGCAAAAGGTGGAGGCTGAAAAAAACTGAAGAATTTTCCTTGAAAGCTTGGGAGTAAAAATAAAATATGAAAAGCAGCTGGAACTATTTGGACAAAGGAGAATAAATTAGTGCATCAGAGTGAGCGGCCTTTGATGACATTGTTCATTTAATGGGAATACGCAGGAATGAGAATTCTCCCATGTGCATGCCAAAGAGATTTCTTTTACACTTTCCATTTCTTTTTTAAATTGACAGCTCAGTAACTTATGGTATTTGTATCAAGTGAGATAACCAAAGAAATCTGGCAGTAGTAGAGTAGATGGTCCAAACCTCAAATGTTTGTATCAGTTCATAAAAACAATCTGGTCAAGAGGACACCAGCATGGGAACCATTCAACTACACCTGTATGTATTCTTTTAAAAACAGACTTTCAACTAGGAATTCCTACCAGCTCCAGGGTCAATAAATGAAACAATAATAATAATAATAATTTCAATAAATGAAATAATATATAGCCTTTTTGTTTCAAATCTGGAACTACACACCGTTGGTAGAATTGAATGTATAAAATTGCCAATCAAGCCTCGACGTGGTGTTTTAGTCACCGTGAAGGAGCCCAACTCTAAACTGTTGGTCAGGAATTTGACCCTGTTACCCGAGTTATGTTTTTCCACTCCCAGAAGATTATTTACTTTGCTGTGACAAAGGACTCCAAGCAAATGACTGCAGCTGCTGCTGCAGCTGAGGTTTGCCTCTCAACGACAGGTTTCTGTTTCTGGGCAGAGTTTTGTTCCAATTAGGCTAAGGAAGAGAGGTTTTACAGCACAAAATAACGCACGAGAGAAGCAGCAAACAGGTAGGAAGCACAATCTGGTTTGAAAGTGTTGGCAGTCATAGAGCTCGAGAGAGCATTTAAGTGTTTGTGGGAGTTCTGACGACTGCAATTTAAACCAAGATGCTGCTTTTATAGCTGGCACTTTAATGAGTATCATGAGCGACAGTCGGAAAAAAGAACTGGCTTTATTACTTTTTTATTTGCCTGATGGTGAGCATCTACAGAGTGCTAATTAGGAAAATATTTGCCGAGAATTTTTGGTTTAATACAATCTGATTAGGACACGTGCTCAACCAAGAAAAGCAAAATAAAGTCTGCCGTTGTGGGGTCAGTTTGGTGGATGGGCATGTAGCTCATCTGACTTTCATGAAAGAGACCAGAGTTCAGTTAGCCGTTGTATTATCCCGAACCAGGAGTTTTCCCAAATCTTACCCATGCTGTTAGTTTCCACGTGCAGTCATTGAAGAAAGCGATCATTTGTCTAACGTAGGCACTCGATGTAAAAATATGTTGCTGTTCGTATCCTGCCGATTTCCATAATTGTCCATTATTGACATTCGTGTCTGGAAACAATCACAAGTGAAATTTTGGGTGTACCGACTTTAGGTCTTAACGGTTTCGTTAATGCAGACTGGCCTGACTGCTCATCTTTCTTACCCTTCAGGACAACTGAAGTACGTACAATGTGATCATAACTGGATCATAACTAATCAAAATAAGACCAATTCTTATTTAAAATGCAATATACGACTAATTAGTAACTTTCACAAATCAATATAACGTGTGCAAATCTACATTTCTTCTAAAACAATGATGCAGACACAGGAAATCTTAAAGAGTCCTGACATACAAAATATAAAACTTTCAAAAGCCAAGTTTATTTGTACCGTCTGTCATCACAAATGCTGCTGCAGATCTAACTCCTCTATAATCAGTCACAAAGCAAAATGGATCACAAGGAAGTGAAGAAAAGGTGACAAGCTGACTTGAACTGACATTTAACTTCTGTCACTCATAACCATACTAAGCTCACTGTCCACAACCCAGCAACTTCGCCCAGTTATCAGCGTTTAAACTCAAAAGCTCAGCATTACTCTGAAACGCAGCATGGCTCGAGGTGCCTCGGACGAGCTCCAGCCATCAATTTATGACAACTTCACAAAACACGAATGCATCATTTTCACCTCCAAAAAAAAACAACGACCAGGAGTTGAGGCCATTTGAGCAAATTGAATGCCGTAATCGGACGGAGCGCTGCAGCTAAAGGAACGACACCTGCAACAAAATGGAGCCGAAATACACACAAAAGATGAAATTTGACTGATTAGGCGGAGAGAAGAGAAGCAGTCATTACCATCAACAGTGCACAATTGCAATCATTCAGTCACGTGCGCACACACACACACACACACACACTTTCACAAGATCTATTCACATTCATGAAACTCACACCAGTGCAGACAGATTCATTTGTGAAATCAATCAAACCTCACTCACTCCTATTTTGGCTTGTTTCTCTTGACGATGTAGCGTCACCGTTTCTTCAATAGTGATTCTACCTCTCTGTCTCTCACACACAGTCCCTTCACAGTGTTTCTACCTGTCTAAAACAAACGCGTGCACACTGGTATACCCACCAGCGCAGTCAGAACTAGTCATTTCATTAAGTTACTCGACTATGCACGTATTGCTGTCCAAATCACAAACCAGGGCTGCGACAGAGAGAAACATCCGAGTGAGATGCAGGAGCTTCATCCTGTTTGTGAATTTAAATTCTGGACCGCGTTTCCTCTCACAGGAAGTGGTTAATCAAAATTCCAGCGTGAAATGCAAACTGTTTCGTGAACAGCAACGATGATAGAAAAAGCCGCGAGCATGTGCGGTTTACTAATGTCCGTTTTTTGACGTTTTTCCAGGGTTTTCAGGGCCTCAAACTTGAATTTTCAATATGCTGCTTTTCACTGCTTGTTCCATGGGCATGCAGGGAGAATTCTCAGTGTCAGGGCTGAGATGAGTGATGAGTGTCAGTGTCAGAGATCACGCGCCGAAGTTGCGCTTCAGGTGATTGGACCAACTTTTCATTAACTCAACAGATGCTGAAACATCAATATCAACTCAACTCGGATGAATGAGCTACTTGATAAGCTGTCCTTGAGTTTTGATGCACATTTCAAAATCGAACAGGCATGAAAAGCTGTTTGGATAGATTCCATATTTCCACAGAAATCAGTTGTATGGGTCAGTTCGAAGCTCGAGTTTGTTCAGGACTTCTTACATATACATGAACGTCTGTTACGTTCCAGCCGTTTCCAGATGAGTTCACACCATGCTGATTAACCCCATCACTGCCAGCTAAATTGCTCTGTATTTTCAGTATACAGAATTTTTAAAATGTGGTGTGTGGCGACATTCATACTGGCGCACCGGTAGTAAAACCAGAGCCACATAGAGCGAGAGTTGCGTCAATGGCAGTTCAAAACGAAACTCATCTGCACTCCTGAGATGATTGCCTGAACGTAGTGCTTCGACCCGGTCCTGCTGAATGGGACAGTTAATGATGTGTGACCAAATTATAGGCAGGGAAGGACAATAAGCGTCAACAAATCGTCCCAACGCTAAATAGACCAGAGAGGGTTCAGAACAACCTCAGAGTCGTGTGTGTCTCTGTGTGAAATCTGCCTTAAATGTCATTTCTTTACTGTATTTTTGTATTTGGTGCATTTAACTTCAGGCGGCCCAGCTACGAGTGAAGCAATGCTTGTAGAGAAAATTCAAACTGAAAATTCAAGTTTCTTTCTATATTCTCCTGGACTTTAGCGATCCTGAGGAACTGCTGACCTTCAGATGTCAATGTCAGTGCTCGCCAATAAAACGTTGATTGGTTCATAAGAAGTTTGTCGTCAACAGTCGGCTTAAAGTAAAATTTCAGAGCTTTTCAACCTGGGTCTCATTCGTAGAAATGTGTCTCGTCACTCGATTCTCGAAGTGCAAACTCCAGCAAAACAAGCCTCCTGGGGCAGCAGCACAAGCCTCCTAAAGCTTCCCAAATCAACTTCACTTTCACATCAAATCATTCACACACTTCACGCCTCCTGGATTACCGTAGCTAAGTGCATAAGGAGGTAGTCCAGGGAAAAACCAACTAGCTGACCCACAGTCAGAATGGTCTCAAATGTAAGAATGAGACTCTAGTTGAAAAACACCAGAACTTTCCTTTAAATGTGGCTGAGACCCCCATAGTCCCACTCATTCCCTGCTGTTCCCAGATTTGTTATTGGTTAACAATATGACTTTAGAAAGGACAACCAATGCAGGACTGCAAAGCGAGCTAAAGTAACACATATCGAACGGCTCAATACTAAAACCAAGACTCATGGTTCTTCATTTTGTGTTTGGGAACATTACATTACATTTGTTTAGCTGAAGCTTTTATCCAAACCATGTGCATACAATCCAAAAAATGCAAGAATCACGCAAGTAAATGAACTCAAATATATCATATGTGCTGCATTATAAATCTCCCTTTAAAACTAAATTATAATAATAATAATAATAAAAATAATAGGAAACACCAAGACAGTGTGGTTTTCTTTAACCAAATGAAAAAAACATGAGGATCATAATCATCCTTATCTGATGAAGACTAGTTGAAAAAGCAGAAAGCACTTGCAGACTGCCTGTATAGTGAAAAATGCAGACGTGACCTTTTTTGATAAGCAGAGACGACGCTGAATTGAAGCCTGTGATTGGCTGGATTGTTAACCTGTGAAGAAACGGCATCCTTACCAGGTGCCCGAACCACCTCAATTGGCTCCTTTCGATGCGAAGGAGCAGCGGCTCTACTCCGAGCTCCCTCCTGATGTCCAAGCTCCTTTCCTGGTCTCTAAGGGTGAGCCCGGCAACCCTTCGGAGGAAACTCATTTCGGCAGCTTGTATTAGCAATCTCATTCTTTCGGTCACTACCCACAATAATAATAACAATAATAATAGCAATAACGACCATCATGCAGTTAATTGCACAGCTAAAGGTCAATGATCAAAAAGCCTTAAAGCTGAAATAAAAGCAAATGACAAAGCATCCTTATGTTCCCCAGCAGGATCTAACTGTATCTAATTAATTGATCTCTAATTAACCTGCATACTCCTCTCAGCTGTGAAAACATCACTTAACCGTTTGCTATAATTACCCGTAATTGGACACGCTGTATTGGCTCTACCACAAACCTGTGGAGGAAGACATGCTGTGCATTTTAGAAATACTGGTCCCTCAAAGAGGTCAGTGAAGGTCACAGATTACTCAGGGCACCTTTTAAATACGTAAGAAATAAAGAGGCTTATCTGGCTTTTTCTTCACCGCCTCGTGTCCAACCCTCGTGCATCTCCCCCCCTGTGATTTCCAACAAATATGAGTGAGTCACAGTTCTAAATTCAGTCAGAAGTGAAGGGAACAGGCAGCTAATTTCTCTCCCCCCCCCCCCAGGGACTAATTCCTCGTGTGATTCAAAATCATATTAGTGACAGAGCAGCGTGAGGCAACGGTTAGTGTGTGTGCAACTGTTAGAAGCGCTGCGAGTCATTTCAGGCTAATTGTCTTCATAACAATTTCCCGGAGGCACAAGGCGCGATTCTGGCAGCGTCCCAAACACACGCACACGCATCCTGAAGTTGAAGACACACGGTTTTGTCTGGTCCATCCCATTCAACCATTTCCCCTCCAATTATCAATCCCTTATTGGCCTCATTCTGATGTCGGCTTTGCCCATAATGCAACAGGTGAAAGCTGGAGCTGGGTTGCAGCTGGGGCCAGCGAGACCCACAACCACGTCTTCACCTCCGCCCCCCAGCCCCATTAGGCAAAAGACGTTCTTCAGAGGTGAGGCTAAATTGCTAAATAGCTGCCAACTCAGAAAAAGACATGATTGACATCTATTTACGTGGAAATTATCCTGCAATTTCAAAGTCTGAATTGCCTCTTTTCCCCCCGTGCGGTTGACTAGGGAGCACGTCGCCGTGCTGCTCAGCTTCGAACCAACTGGCAGCACTTTATCAGTCAGAAGTGGCAGCTCCCAGGGGGAACTCTACACTCGACACGAAACTCTTAAGTTGTCGGGGAAATTAAATCAAACAAGACAGGAGAGGCTGCAGCCGTGCTTGCAGCTCTGTGAGGCTGTACAGGACCAGCAGCGCTAAGCGAAACACTAACATCAGCATGCTAACATAGCAGGTATAGGGTTTAGCATGTTTGCGGGCTAACAATTCCTTATTAGCACTAAACACAAAGCACAAGTGAGGCTAATGGGAACGTCATTCGAGTTCAAGGCCTTCTGGTCATAAACCAAAGTAAAGACGAATTATATTTTTGACCTGATGATGGAGCTAGATTGAATGTAAGATGATCAACAAAGTTATTTGTCCCCGAGGGGGACACCAACATGTCTGTTAAATTTCATGACAATCCATCCAATAGTCGCAGAGACATTTTGCTCAAAACCCCCGAATGTAAACCTCGCAGTGGCGCAGGGAGTGTGAGGAGATCACCGGTCATCATATGCGGACCATGACTGTGTCTCAGAGTTTCACGGTTTAACGCAAAGCCGGACGAGCATGTTTTTGTGGCAACAGATTGGAGAAAGCCCCCCTTCCCTGTTTCAACATGACAATGCCCGTGTGCAGAAATCCAGGCCTCATCAGCGACCACACTAATGCTCTTTTGGCTGAACAGGAGCAAATCTCTCCAGCCTTCAGCCTTCCAGCATATTAATGGCCACGGTTATGGAATGACATGAGTGTAATAACTGATTTGTCCACAAACTGTGGGTCCTCACAAATATGTACGAATAGGCACGAATCTGCTCCTGATGCCATATTATGCAGATTAATTATTATTACTACTACACACAGTGAAACAGTCACGTTTTCTTTTTGTCACAGATTGACTTAAGTTTTTTTTCACGCTGGGTGAAAATGTATTCGACAGTAGAACAAATTTTTTTTCCAAAACCTTCAAAACAATCACGGAGTGCATGACTCAGAGGAAAAGGTGTTATTTACATACTGACAGAGGAAATATTTTGGTTTTAATAAAAGTGACACATTCATCTTCTGAAGGCTCCTGGGGAATTTCAAGCTGGTGACGGCAGCAGTCAAACATCAGTTTGGGTTGCCTGGCAACATGCTTTGACCAAATGTAAATGGCTGTGCTTTTGTTTGGTCGCCATCACACCAGCAGAGAGACGCTCAGACCAGCAATTAGAGTCACACAGCAAACCGCGCGATGTCGGCGATGTTCATGTGAAACGGTTAATTATCAAAAGGTGTCATACTTCTTACTGTACGGTAGCTGAAGGTAATTACAGTGGTTGCCATCGTAGAAGTGGTATTTATCCTCGCCTGTCGTGTATTGGTGCTACGGGCAATTAGACAGTTCCATGTAAACACAAGTCAACTCTAAACCTCTCGTGTTTGCAGTGGCTCTCAACAAACCTCTCGTCGGTTATTTACAGCTTCTGCGTTTGTAAAATCTAACCATTTTGTCATTTTAACAAACACATTGCAATTATCTTGCTAGCATAAAACATCTACAGATCTTCATGTTGGAGCCACTCAGTATTCGTCATCTGGCCTCCAGCGCCAAGAATCTTGGCGTTATCTTTGATCAGTATGTGTCCTTTAGCTCACCCGTAAAACAAACCTACGTACGTAACGTTGCAAAAATCAGGCACATCTTGTACCAGGAAGATGCAGAATAATTAGTCCATGCATTTGTTACCTCAAGGCTGGATTACTGCAGCTCCCTATTATCAGGCAGCACCAATAAGTCCCTTGAGACTCTCCAGCTGATCCAAAATGCTGCGGCACGTCTACCGACAAGAACCAGGAAAAGAGATCATATCACTCCAGTACTAGCATCTCTACACTGGCTACCTGTGAAATCCAGAATAGAATTTAAAATCCTTCTCCTCACCTATAAAGCCCTTAATGGTCAGCCACCATCATATCTTAAAGAGCTCTCTATTACCCCACTAGAGCGTTGCGCTCCCAGAATGCAGGGCTCCTCGTGCCTCCTCCTGCCTGGGGACGGATGTCCACTAAAACTAAAAAGACGCGGGATAAGTGCAATACCAAGTGCATATATAGCTAAAGGGGTAAGTAGGTGTATGTCAAAGAGTCAGAGACACTGACAAGGCTAATAAGGGATGGAGAGACGAGCAGAGAGTAAAGAAATAGAAGCCAGAAAAAGAAACAGACGGCCACAATGTGAGCCAAACAGACAGCTAGAGAAGAAAAAAAAGGTTCTCATAAACAAATAAAGACATGATGGAAAGAAGAAGAGGTGGACCGGCATCTGCAGACTTTGTCTAAATCTCACCTTGGTATGACTGACCCACATTAATCCATCATTCTGTGTCAGTTCCATTTGCTGAGCTCAGACAGGCCTTCAAACTTCACTTTAGGCCAAAAGAATCAGGGTCAAGTCAATGTGAAAATGCTCCTTTGCCTTTACCGCTCAGGCCTTTTTGCCCAGAGGCGATGATCGATGTCTATTTTACTCATCCAGAGGAGACAGACTGTAAGGATTCATCTGCTTCTCAGCACTTGCCCTGTTTCACATTCATTCGCATCCACGCTGACCTCCAGTCTTCTGCTATGTGGTACCTTTCACGAGGCGACATTGAGAGTAGTTCTATGGTTTTGGAGTGTGTGCTAATCATCAGAATGCTTTTTTACTGGCTGTACATTGAAAACCATGGTGTGCAACTTCACGGCGCCGCCTGAATGCAAACCAACCTCTAGCGCCGACAAGCTAAGCTGCTAAATGTGAGTCCTAAACATCAGCGTGTTAAAATGTTGGCATTTAGCTCACTTCAAAGCTGGATTAAGTATAGCTTCATTCATTAAATATGTTTTGCAGTGTTGTAAATAGTCTGACATTTGGGGAAATATGCATATTTGCTTTTTTGACAAGATCATAATGTCTGTACATTACAAACGGAGCTAGAGCCAGGATTAGCTTATTTTAGCACAAAGACTGAAAGCAAGGGGGTAGCCTCTATTTCTAACACCTTGAAATAAACTTTAAACTGAAAATTTACTTTAGAGAGCCAGACTAGCCGGCTCCCCTGATTCCTGTCTTTATGCTACGCCAAGCTAACCGCTAACCGCCTCCTGGCTACAGGGCCGTACGTGACACAAACATGAGCGTGGTGTTCATCTTCTCATTTAACTCTCAAAAAAACGTATTTTCCCCAAATGTTTAACTATTCCCTCAAAGCCCTTTCAGATATGTGTGTCATAAAATATTGACCGATTACACCCATTTGTTCAGCAAATGCTGAAGTTTGGGGAGCTTCACCGAGGACGCTTCAGAGACGCGACACATCTCCTCGCAGAGTGCAGCGGCTGAGCTTTGCCACACTGATAATTGTAAGGTTTATATAACCGACACTGGAAAACTCTGAATCAAACTAAAGAGTCGAAAGGCAGTTTTAGTCTATCGTTGGATCTTTTTCCGACTAGTATGTCACAAAATCAGTCCATGGCTTTTTGAATAGCCTTTATATGCGTATGTTTGTGTGTTTCGCTTACCAAGGGAATTCACTCACTTTCCCGGGAAACAGGATTCTAGAAATGCAAAATGCTTTTGCACAGACCCCTCTGACATTTCGGTAAAGGGCGTCAGTGCTGGCAGTTAACACGGACCAGACTACGTTTGATTTGAGGCAAATATACAGTTTACAGTAGAATGCTGTTAACTAGCACTTGGGATTAACCACATGAAAGATTCCTCCTCATCTCTCCTCCACCAGGACGTAGAGCTGCGATTTATAGTTACAATTTATTTCGTCCAAACACAGACTTTGTTATTTCTGATTCACTCCAGCTGCCCCTCCTCACCTGCTGTCTTTGTTCAAGTGTGAAATCTACTGTGTTAATGGGACAAATTAACACACACACACACCAGAGTGAGTCAGCTTCTATTCACAACATGGCTTTAATTCTACTGACTAAAAGTCTCCTGCAGGTTGTGTGAACAGTTGGACACCGACAAAGATCCACAGACTCTGAATGAAGCCCGATGGTACACACGCACTACAGATTTGTACTACCATACTTGTGAGGACCATTCACATCCGAGCTGTGATAGATAGTTTAGATGTAGGAACTTTGCCCAGAATTGCCTAGAACTGCCAAGTGTAACGCAATATTTTCTGTTGTTTTCTTTCCTCATAGGGGCACTTGCTTTGAATACATACAATCACTTATAGTTTCTCCCTCTGCAGCTGAGTAGATGTGTGTCTGTTGCCTGGTTACTTGTTCCCGTCGGTAAAGGGCAGCCGGTGAAGACGCTGCAGTGTGCCGACGAAAGAAAACTGATTAAATGTTGTGTTATTTTGCTTCTTTGCTACAGTTTAAATACAATTAGACAAATCAAATGTCTACTTGTATTCATAAATGTTTCTGTAAATTGAATTGGCTTAGTTTAAGCAGTTAGCTAATCTGCAGCTTCCTTTCATGGCAACCTAAAATGAGATAGCCTCCCTCGCATCTGCTTAAATTATTACATATATCATCAGTGCGAGATGATTCATTTAAGTTATTTGGATTTGTTTATTGGCTGCAGTGTCTCTGCTGTTATGGGCAGGACTGGATATCATTTTAAAATTGTCAATAGCACAGTCAATACCATAGTTTTATCCATAAACCTTTTTCTTATTCAATTACAAATAGAACGAGGCATGTTTTGTATTTATTTTCCGTCTTTACACAGATTTGGCCTCAAGGACTTTGCCAGCAGAATCTATAATTAGCTCAATTATTATTTATTAATAATAATAATAATAATAATTAAATATTGGATCAAAGGCTAAAGTACAATAATAAAGTAAAGGACTAAAAAGACCAACACTTTTGGTATTTTTCAGCACGTACTTGATCCTGATTTTACAGTCAGTTTAACATTTTTGAAAAAGGGATTGAAAATGCAGATTAGACATTTACCTTTGAGTGTTGCTTGGTGTGCACTGTCCCTGACAAAAATAAATAATAATGCCTTCTTCTGCAAAGGTTTTCTTTCTGCAGGTTTTTTTTCTTTTTGAATGTGGGTGAAAATTAGCAGCTCTAGAAAGAAGCGCCCACACTTTAATCCAGAGGGATTAAATCACTTTCCAAAACCTGTGTGATGTCTGAGATCACTGAAGGATGGTTTGCTTTCAAATTCAATCTAACATTTGGCCAGTTATCAAAGTGCAACTCCACCATCAAATTCAGCTAGAATCCTCCCTCACAGCTGATTTCAAAAATTTAACCAGTGAGGAAATATCTATAGGATGCTGTTTTTTTCCTTTTTTCTCTTCTCAAACAAGCTGCCCCACGGAGAGAACAGTTCAGAGCCGATTCAACGCTACAGCTTCTCTGCAGATTAAACTGAGTGTCAGGGATGCAGATTGATGTAGATATTGTGTGAATAATCAGTACATATCTGTCAGTTGGCTTGGGAGAAGGCAGAGAACATCTGGCTTGTACAGTTGAAGACAATCCAGAGCTCCACAGGATCATATTTTGTCCTTCCCATCTTAAAAGAATTGTACCAATCCATAAAAATGGCCAGTAAGCTTTAAAGCAGGTTCAGAATAGGAACTGCTTACATGTGCATCCCTTGACCACTTGCACTTTGCATCTTGATCTGGTCTGAGGAGATCCAACGTGACGGCAGAGCTGCCCTGCACAGCCTGATCTCTCCCGACGCCCCCCGGATGCAGTTCCCTTCCCACTCAGCCAAAGTCGCGCCGACAGCGAGTCGCCAAAACACCAAAAAGAAGCAGGTGAGAAACAAACCTGGGAGTGAACGTCAGAAGCGACGCTGTGCAGCGTGAGGAAAACGCAGCCCAGCATGGTAAACTGGCTGAGACGGCCGTCCTCATGTAGAGCGGGAATGTTTGCAGATTCGTCTGGTTCCTACGCTATGTTACACCGACTACAACCTTCAAAAAAGTGAGGGCATAGCCGAAGAAGCTCCAGTCCTTCCATTGCCAGAAAGGATGAAGGGGTCAAGGTATTAGTCTTCTTACAATAGCTCAAAGAGATTGTAGGAAAAGGGAGCAAGTGCGGAGGTTTGGAGGACTTCCGAGTTAATAAGAAGCTAGGAAAAGAACAGCTTTCAGTCTACAGCGGAGGACAGATAATATCTCAAGCCAGGAGGCACCAAAAGTAGCCGAGCGGTTGAACAAATGATACAGTCAGCAGCGTCATGTGATCAGTAAGTTTACTTAAGCTTTAAGTAAACTACGGCGTCCGTCTACAGTTTCATCACAGTTCATGTAATAAACGAGCAGGATTCCTTCCTTCTAGTGGAAACGCTAAACCTACTTTCACAGTTCTTTCTCTCGGCTGTATCAGAATTACTTTTTCACAGTGAAGGTAGGGAGACTTGACTTGATACTGCTGCAGAAGTAAAAGTGAACTGACAAATTAAATATATTCATCTAAATGCTAATGTTGTTTTCACAGGGTCTATGTTCCCAGGGTGCAACGTTCCCCTAATCACTATCCTCTTAACGTGACTTGTATGATTTTGGGCATTCAAGCTGCATTTGAAAGTACGTCTCCCTTCGTTGTTTTGTAATTTGAACTGCGAGGACATCTTCCAGGTATCGGCGGTGCATTGTCTGTCCTGCTAATCTGCCACATTCTTATCTTTACTGCAAAGGCATCTTATTTTAACGACTTTCTGGTCTCTCTGCATGTTATAGATAAGATCTGGGTTGTCACCAGTAGCCCCAACATGCCCGTCATATCTACCCCGATAATCACCACGTCTCACTTCAGCATGCTCATTTTCTTCTTCCCCTTGGAGGATGATAAATCCACAACAAGTGCAAGTGAGTCTTGCTTTGTACGTCGGGTTGAGTCATGAGGAGGGGAAACGCTGGTTAAAAGAAGCTGCATTATTTTAACATCAGTGCACCATATAAGCATATTCATATCTGAAAATATTTAGATGGTGTTGGAAATATTTTTTTTCAATAGATAACGACGTTAACGACGAACAACGTTGGTTTTGGTTAAAAGAGAGAAAGCAGAAAAGATCTAATTTCTCAAATCAAGGGAATACACAAAGAGTTTAATTATCAATTCTGAACACAGAATTTAATATTTTGACATGGCAAGTGTTTTACTGTCTGAAGTTGGTGAAATCTAGACCAGAACTATGTCTCTTTTACACTAAGTTTGGGTGCCTTTAGACACGTGTTTCATTGCGTTTATTCATTTGAAGATTTAGTCCAAAGCGAGACACAAATGAGACACAATCCAAGCCAGAGTTGATCAAGGGGAAGCCTTCAAGATCAACACTGCCGAGCTCCATGTTCCAGTCAAACAATATCACACAAATGACCACAGCTCGTGTGTTCACGTTGTGCTCAGTGGGATCAAAAATTACCGCGAACAAACTTTCAGGTTGTCAGCCTCTCGGACCTCTCGGTTTTCTTTTGGCCTTTATTGACCCACACAATACCTTTATGTATTATTTAGTATACATTTTTAGTTTGTCGCCATCTTTGCTAATGAATCCCAACAGCAACACCTCGCTGAAGTTCTCATGGCATAAAATCATCCTAAAAGCTCCATCCGACGGAGCAGATGCTGTAGAGAAACAGCTCGACTAAAAATATGTGGAGGATATTCCTTTACGTATATAGTTTGGCATATCCTGCAGCTGTAGACGCTCTGTCTCCCGGTCTAATCCCTTCCACACAGAAGCAGATGCTGCGGCTTTAATCAGCGGCGTGGAGGCACTAAAACCACAACACGGGAACCCAAAGCAAGCAGCAGCGAGTCCCCGTTTTCCTCCACATCATTAAAATACTCCCCACTGCTGCTGCACGGCCGCCCGGCGTATGTCCGTGCGTGCAGAGAACTGTGTCGGTGTGTATGAAAGCATGTAGGATCGTGTGCGTTTGCACAGATGACATAATGCACTTGTGGTTTCTGAGCGCATTAAAGAAAAAGAAGAAAAGAATATATATACAGTATATTCACTGTGGAAGTCTGTGTGTCGGTAAGATCACAAACACTCTAATTTAAAAGCGGCCGGTTAGCATGTGTGTATCACAGAGAGCAGCTCTGTGTGAAAACGCTGGGCCGACTTCAGCTCGGAGCCACTTGTCGGCACAAATTAGCTAATTGTTCTGCACTTCAACATGAAATGCGACATATTTGTTTCGACAGAGGAGCTGGAAAAGACCTTCTTCTTCTTTTAAATTGCTATTTAATTTTCGTCGCCTGCGTCTTACAAAAAAATAAAATAAAGTCATGTTCATATCTTCTCTGCACCCGAAAGCAGAAGTGACATTTTGGGAAGGTAGCTATTGAGGAAGATCCTTCATTTACCCTTGCTTTTGTCCTGTGTTGGTGCTGCAGACTTTAACATTCAGCTTTAACCGAGTGATACATGGTGTGAGAGTCTTGACAGCTCGGTGAGAGACCAAAGCAGGAAAATTAAGTTTGAATATAATTTGAGGGGCTGTGCAAAATATTTTAGAGAGTCAGTGTGAAATGTGCAGAACGCTTTACTGGAGACAGAAACTAAATGTCAAAATCTTTAATAAAAAAAAAAGGGGCCTATGTTTTTTACGACTGAACGTCTGAATTTCAGAGCCTGTTTATACCGTACAGCTGAATTAGTATATTACAATCTTAAGTGCAACCGGCCAACCGTGCAGCGCAGTCAGAGGTGTCACTTGGCTGCCTGAGGTTGAACATGTTCCAAAATGTTAGGAACTCTAAAGGTCATAAGGTCAAAGCCCCACCAGCTGCAGAAAGGCTCGTCTAGTGTTTTTAATGTCTAAACACATTTCTTTTGTTTTTTTCCTATAACTATTTTATGTTCTTTACCAATTCAAGTACAGCGACGTGTCACAGTTCTCTCACATGGTGCAATTGCAGCGTTTCTGACCATCTGGCCAACGTTAGTCCAACATTCATTCTCGTTTCAGCTCTGTGGTTCAACTCCTGAGACAAATATCTGGCCGTTTGGCTGCTCGACGCTCCACTTTCTTTGCCAGCTAGTTGATAACTTTGTCTGGCTGCCGTTTGGTGCCGGGCAGGTTGTGTACAGTCGGGTTCCTCACAGCTGCCTGTTGCTGGTGGAAATTCGGGTAATGAGAGTGGAGAGAGTGCAACGGCAAAGTCTTGGGCCACAAAGCCAAAACACTGAGCTCAGAGACACCAAAACACTGCACAGAGCTGACGGCACTGCAGAGTTGTAAGATTATTCTCCACTGATTGATCCATTGTTAATAAAAACAGTGAAACCATTACTAAATCTACGTATTTATCGGGCTTTAGTTAGAGCCAAGTCTAAGTTCAGTCCCTTATTTCACTCATGCCCTCAAATCTTCCCCAGAAGCTACAAAAGGACACAACCTTTTCCCTCAGTGGTTCCTCACAGCCAAATTGAATCTTTCTGCAAGAAATGCCATGAAAAGTGTGAAGAAGAAAAAAAGCCAGGCTGATGATGCGTGTCGTTTTCTGACAGGAGATGATCAGAGAGACGCATGGAGGCTGAACCAGCACGTGGCTGGAAGTGCTGTCAGCGACAGATGGGATTAATCACCTCGTCAGGCAAGAAAGGAAACGGGCTGGTAACACTGTATAATGGAGCACTCAACCCATCCAACACACACACACTCCACCTCCTGCTGACTCCTGTCCATCTGGGAGGGTAACGGATTCAGACGCTTGGCAGGTGTCAGTTCCATCTCCGGGGAATTTGATGGCATCTTCAGCGTGCTTCGATTCAGATATGATCCCGCTCAAGTTCAACGAAAACCCGGGCGTCCATTTTTATTTATTTTTTCTCAGTGCCTCAGTGTGTGTGTGTGTGTGTGTGTGTGTGTGTGTGTGTGTGTGTGTGTGTGTGCGCTCAGATTCATGCGTCAGCAAACGCTCTTTGGAATGAATGGAGGATTTCTTATTGAGATTTTATAAGCAGTTGCTGAATGAATTATTCAGTCTGTGGTTTGAAAAGAGACGGTGCACCGTGCTGGCTGGCAAGTCTGCGCTCAGCAACATATGCACCGAACGGCATAAACAGGGGCTTGAATGGAGGGATAGAAAACAGTAGAATAGACTCGGATTGTGCCGTGAGCTGCTGCCAATGCAAAGAATCAACGTGTCAAAATTATGCACAGGTGGCTGGGTCTCTGAGAATATGCAGGGGTACTGAGGATAAACCCCGTCACACCCTGCAGGAAGACTTTGGTAAAGAAAATAGACTTGAGGCTTAAGAGGTTTACTCACATAAGAGAAGGTGCTGGTCTAGAACATCAGACATAAACAGACAAACATTCTGTATGTTTTCCTGACCAGCGACCTCTTGTGGATTGTGTTCTCTCAGTAGCAAAGGTGAAGAGGTGTGACATTGTTTTTTTGTAATATATTTTCTAATACATAAAAAACAACGAAAAGCTTCTTGTTTTTCGAATTCAGCCTCTCCCCAACATCTGTGGGTGGCAACTACGGCATGCAAAAGGTTAGCGGAAAGATCATGGTTACCATTAAACATGTCTGTGATGATATACTCTCTCGTAGTCTCTTAGTTCACAGACGATATTTCCTCCCTAAGGCATTGGGATGTTTATGGAACTGTGTCGTTGCTTTGGCGAAGCCTCGCAGCATATGGATGAAGGTTGGTGGCCACCTACATGGAGACTTTGGTGGCCACAAAGTATCCACGGGCCATCTGGCCATGGTTCACGTCGAACCTTGCACACCCTCAATTTCCACCTTCGTATGTAAGCGCACACTACTTCCTGTGTTAGGATCCCGGGCTGACCAATTACTTGACTAATTTGAGTCATCCGCCTCACTGGTCATATGTTTAGTTGAATAAAAAAATGCATTAAATGAGAGTTTTCTTACACTACAGTTGATTTTTTCCCCCCCACTAGTAATTGTTTGCATAATCACCATTACCTGGAGCGTGTAGTTTACACACCTTATCCATCACTTGCTACATCCGTGAATGGATTACACGGATGGACAACAACGAATAAAACAGCCAAGAGAACTGAATGAATGAGCAAACAAAAGGATGAATGAGAAAACAATTGACAAACGCGCTGCAACAGCACGAGCGGGCAGAGGTGACCTGCTCTTTCCATCTCTTCTGTTGGGTTTCATGCTGTCTGAGGCCAAACTCGCCCTGTTGAAAGCAATGATCCCGAAAATAGGATCCGCCAAAGAATACCTGAGGTGGCGAGGAGGGGCGGGGTGGGGGGCTGATTCGAGGAAAGGAAAAAGAAGCTCGCTGCTTATCTGATCTCTCTGAGCCTGACTGACTGCCTCGTATTGACGTAGGCCTGTTCCGGGACAATTGCACTCGGCGGGTTGCATAAAAAGTCCCTGACATGAGCCATTACATTGCAGGACGTATTTGACATGCGAAATATTAGGTGCTGGTTAAAGATAGCTGCAGAGTGATGCACCTTATTGAGCGTTTGAAGATAATGAAACCTTACTGGACAGACACTAAATTCCAAAATGTAACGAGATGTTTGCAGAGTTAAGGAGTCATTTAAAGCTAAACACAGGTGATTGGTGTGTTTAGAAAGAGGCTTGTTGTTGTTGCCAAAGTAACAACAAACAAACAGAGTTTTGACCTTAAACTAACCTCTGATGGAACGTGAGGAAGAGCAAAGTAATCACAATAGGGAGATTGCATTTCTTATCATTGTGAAGTCAGAAATACAACAACAGAGACATTCAGCTCGTCTTCAGTCAGAGGAAACAGTCGGAAAGAAAATGTGGACTTTCACAGCAATGATTTAAGAATAATCTCTCACCCTCAGGCCTACAAGACGCTTGGTAAGCGGATGAAGTCGTAAAAATGACTCTTTACGTTTCAACGCTGAGAGAAAAGACCAGCCTACAGTCTCAGCAAGTCACAGGCAGCGAGCAGCACAGTAGAAGTCTGTTACACATCTGTATAGAAACATCACCCAGAGAGTCTGAGGGTCCTGCTACTTTTTGACAACCTTACTACTTAAGGTCACGGAGCTCCACCAGATGGAAAGATGCAAACGTAACGCGTTCATTTAGACGGGAACAATAGGGACACTCAAGTAAATGAATTACCATGCATGCAGCTTTAAGCTCACCTGTCAACCTAAGAATAATCAAAGGAGGTGTATTCACCCAGACATTAACAGGACAGTAAGGATTTTAGATAAAGTGAGTACAAGTAACCGACAGCTGACGGCCTGCCAGAGCTGCCAGCTTTAGGTGAGTGGTCACGTTGTGGGTGCTAAAGATGCCAACGAAGGTCACATGCATTATAACATCATAACTATATACTATTTTTAAAAAACAAACTAAATGTCAGAGGTTTGCATCATCTATTTTAACAAACTACCTAGAGGGTTTTTATGTTATGCATTATGCAATGTGACCATTGTCGGGAAGAGTCGCATCACAAAGACAGTGATTATTCTGCATCAGAGTTGATTAACTCTCACCTCTCACTGACAAGCTCCTCCATCACCGGCATCTGGCCTGCAGCGCTGACATTCATGTAACCATAAATGCAGAGAGTCCCTGCAGACACAAGATCACAGTTAACAAATTGAGATAATCATTAATACTATTATAGGCTGAAGTTTGAATTACAAAAACAACAACAACAGCTCATTCAATTCATGTAGTCAACAGACTCGGTAGATTACATTAACATAGACGTATTAAACCAAATCAGAATTATGCAAATGAAAACCATTTGCTTTGACATTTCTTGCCCAAAGCCACCCCCCAGACTTCTTGGATTTAGTGCAGGGCAGACTACCTGGCATAAACCTTTACAGTGCAAGTGATATCTACATGATAGCATGTAAAACTAATTTAAGTTACATAATCATAACTGACGCTTGACCAGCTTTTAAAAGTGCCCTTTTTTTTTTATTGTGCAACTTACTTTAATGTGAGAGACAAACTTGAAAACGCTGCTATTTTATAGGTATGTTTGGCCGTGGCTTTCCTGAAAAATGTGTAATGCTTCCCAGGAGACCTCCTGGTTGAGAAAAGTACATCAAACAAACAAACAGGTTCTAATTCAGCAGTCGGAGGTCACATTGTCCTACATTTCATTTGCTGCTGTAAGATAGAGTTTGTAGATCCAAAAGTCCAAGTGTTTAGATTATGATTTAACTATCATGAACTTTTATATCTCAAACTTGAATATTGGAACAATTTTGGAAAAATAAATGTAGCGCATTGGGTTTTGTTGTATGCAGACCTGATATTCCATAGGCAGTTGGTTGTCCATTTGGACCAAAAGCGCAAGGTCAGAGCTTTTGCGTTTTCATGTGGAAAAGCAGCATGAATTCGGAGATTTATTTTTGTGGAACGGAGACAATCCTGCATAGCAGTTAAGAGGAAATAATGCACCGTGGCCCAGTGTGTTGCTACAAACCTGGGTTTTCTATATTTTATACATTATTTACTTGTGCAGAATTCAACCCGAACAGTGACAGAACAAGACTTGGACTGTTGAGTTAAGGTAGATTTCCACGCCCGTGCAGGCGGGATGCAGAGAGGATGGACAGTGAAGGTCGGCCATCATGTTGGCATTTAAAGCTGAGACGCCTCTGCACAGATCCAACAGCAGAATGAACAAAATCCTCATATTATCTACATTACAAATATTAACACAAAGGGCAGAGCATGTATACATTATTTTTCTGGTATTGAATAAGGAACAAATTCACCCTGTTGAGGAACAAAAGCTAAAAATATACACAAGATTGTTCTCAGTGTCTCTCTCTAGTCTCGGTAGTGATTGAAAGTGAGCGCAGTTTTCGGACATCCAGAATAAAGCTGGTGCTCGTCATCTTCTAACACAATATTCATTCTGTGTCTCTCAACAAACATGCAGTCATGTCAACAATGATTTAGACATCATGGCACGCTGGATTACTGTCCAACAGATGGCATATTTTGAACTGTAATATGAATTACTCTGCAGTATTTGCAGCCATGAAGATGCACTGCCAGCATCCCATGAAGTTAAGTTGAATCTCCATACAGAAACTGAGCACAGTCATGGTTACCAATAATATTTTGTTACACCGGTTATCTTGAGATATCAAACCATTACCTCTCACCTCAACATAAATGGTGCTCTTATTCAGCCCATATTGCTATTTACCTTGAAGCCTTTACAGTTGTTAAAAAACGATTATGTTTTACACCAATAAAGCACAAATCTCCCCTTTATGATGCTAATTCAAGTGTGGCTATTAGGAATAATAGCACTTAGTAAACACTTTTAGGGCTGCCCTAAAACACAAATGCGAGTTGAACGCTTGGCCGAGCTAATGGACGAGGCCGCCGAGAGGGTTTACTGAAGTCCGTCAGCTCCCATCCAGTTAACACGGAGAGGAGGAAAGAAGAAAGACAAGGAAAATGATGACAGTGTGAGAAACTGACGGAGCAAAGTGGAAGAAAGAGAAAGGTAAGAAAAGGGAAAAAAAAAAAAAAAAAAGAGAAAAGAAATACTGAGTCAGGAGGAGACAGACGTAAAACAGCAAATTGCTGCATTTTCAATGCACCGACACGTCCTTAACCTGGTGACTCAGGCAAAACAACTTTGGGTCGATGCACGAAAACATAACAGTTGCGTTAGAAAAGCCCAGGTAATGAGACACGCTGCTAAGATGATGCCTGGCTTCTTTCTGTCACTGCTGCTGCAGCACGGAAACACCTAAAGGGTTGCACTTGCACAGCAATAACGGGTACATCCTGCCATCAACAGAAGCCATGGCAACAAGGAAGAGGCAGAGGAGTCAGAAAAGCCACGTCGGTTTATAGCTGGCAGGCTGTTCAAGCAGTGGGCGGGACCTCACAAGTGGACAGAAATATTCTGTTAAGAGGTTTATTCGCGGCAACATGAATGGGATGCTCAGCTGCAGGGTGTCAACACTGCACCATCACAGTTTAATATTACAGCCCTGAACCAGAGAACAGCCCATAGATCTGTTAATGTGCATGAATGTAAACAAAGTCACAGATAATATGAGAGATTTTCCAAAGGTAAGAACAGAACATTCCTGACTGAATCTCATCAAATATTTAAAGTTCAACCCCAGTTTTTGGGTAAGTTGCTTCATTATAAAAATGAGCTACAAGCTGCACCTTTATATTGAACCTCTGCTCTTCACTAACCAGCTCATTCGTCTCTACTGCGGCGCGCTGGCTGCGTGTTATTCCCAAACCATTTTTTATATGCGTTCATATACTGGTGAACACAAATCGGTGACTTCGGAAAACTTCAGTATCCCTTTAACTTATTTCTGAAATGGATATGCAACACTAAGACGGGAGTGGCCACAGTAAGTGGTGTTCAAAGGAGAATCAAATGGACAGTGAAAATGACTTTTTCGCCTGCGTTGAGCCAATATGCCACAGACAAATCTATACTGCCAGTTAATTTAGTTTACCTTCCGCCGCGCAGTGAGGTCAGACCAGTGTCTTTACTGCAGTGAATGACAGCTGGTCTATTTATTGACTCCAGTACAGGACAAGACGAAACAAAAACAAAAAAAAAAAACAGTTAAGCTCATTCATTTTAAGGCAACGTCACATCTTTACCCAACTGAAATGAAAAGACGTTTCTCAGATTTAGATTGGCAGGAAACAGGAAATTAACTGAATGGGAGACAGAGAGACCAACTGTCTTTCCAGAGAGACTCATCCTCCAATCACATCCTCATACTTTAACCAACGGGAGAGAAAAGCTTTTCACAAATCAGGAACTCTGAGTCCCAAATGATTTCACTCGCAGGTCGTCCTGGGGAAACAGAAACACGGCTGGAGAGCAGGGGCAGGAAGACGCACTGCGAGACGACGAGAGCGTGAACAATATAGGGGTTTGAAATTCTGTGTATTCTGTTCTTGGTAAATTCCGCAGGATGCAGTTACATTATCTGCTTACTTGCAATAAAAAGCCTTGAAATGTTTTACCATTCCTATAACCTTTAATTGTAGGAAAGATGGACAATATCATTCACGGATGCGCCTCTAGCATCTACCTGTCTATCATCATCTGTTCATCCATATCCTTCCTGTCAGTGAAGGCTTCAGTTACCCCGCTTTTTATCTTTCATGCAGCAACCCGCTGACCCGACCGAAGCGTTTTACATTTCCTCACACCAGCGGGGGGAGGCCAATAGTTCTAATGCTTCAGAGCCAAGCTGCATGACCGAGACGGGGCACGGCTCTGGTACTTTCATGCGCAACGGGTGTCAAACTGCATTAACGAGATGAGTCAAATGACATTTAGGCCGTGGAAATGCCTCCTTTCTTAATTTTCTCTGCGCTCTGCCACTCTCATGCATTTTTCAACACTGTGCACTGGGCAAACGCACGGCAGAACCAAGGCCTCGGGACGACGCACAACACGTGTGCACATCAACACAAGCACTTCCTATGAAACCCAGTGAGTCAACATTCCCGTCATATGGCAATAACAACTGATGTGTAAATGTAATACAGTTCATGTACCATATTTCTTCAGGTAGCTTCAGATAGCAGCCGGGGCCTTTATTTAGCTGACCTGCAGAAGGTACCAGGCCTTTCTGAAGCAGACTTGTATCAGAGGCAGGACTCTGTTTCCGTTTGATGAGCAGAATTGGTCATATTTTAGTACGAAGCCTTGTTTTGATCGGCTCCCATTTTCCCTGTTAAAGTTACTGCATCACGCCGTTACTCGACACCCTCGGCCGTTACTGAAGACGCTGTGTTTATTTAAAGAAATACGGCATTTGGACTAATTTGTTAGCCATCGAAATCTCATGAATGACATTTACTTTTGTTTGAAAGATTTGGAACTTAAAAACGCATGCAGGGTCACATTTAAAGTTGTTAGTTGGAAATTCTTAATAGTGTGTGAAGAAACCCACTGTTCTTCACAATGGCTCATGTTATTTCTGAAGCATTGTAAGCTCAATTATGGGATATCTGTGATGTTAACATGGACTGAAATAACTCGATGTAATTGAGTCTCAACACAGAGATTTTGGTCTCTTTGATCTTAAGGGTTTGGTTGTCAGGATGTATGTATGGTCTGTGAACAAATTGGAACAAATAGCATCTAAAGAGCCAGATATCTTTCCTCCGGAGTAGGTGGAGGCCAACCCGGAGCTATAAGGGGTGTGAATATTAGACTTTATCAAGCGCAAGCAAACTTGACAAAACAGGTTGATAAGCCAACAACTGTAAGTTAATATGCCATCTAAACACATCGCAGGTATACATCATATTTGAAATCTCAGACTTTGTGCGAAAGGGAGTTTATCCTGATTAATGTAGAATGAAATCTCAGTATTTGTCTTTTTGGGAAGCCAAAGACAACAAGTAGCTGTGTTGTGCCTTCACACTTTATGGCGTTAATTTCCAGTCGACGTATAAACACGTCGACAGGAAATTAACCCCGCAAAGGCTTTTAATACCAATCAAATAGATCATTTGCCAAAAGGAGAAAACCAAAAGCTGGATTCTGCAAATACACAAGGACGAACAAACACACACACTTCTAAGGTTTAAAGTTATTAGCCAGATATATGAGTGAGTGTGTTTGCACAACATCTGTTTCCCTCCAAATATCTGCTTCCAGGAACTAAAACATTGCCAAGGAATTTACCGTTATATTTAGCTTAGCGTAAAACCTTCTCCCTACAACGGTGAGTATTTTAACAATTCTGCATTGGATCAAACCATTGCTAGTGAATGTAGACGGCCTTGGTGGATATGTTGACACGTGTTGTAATTTGTGGGAGACGGGGTTGTAGTTGCTCACCTTTTTTTATTTGAATAGAGGCTAGACGAATAGAGTTACGCATGTGAATTTATTGTGGGGATTTGGGGAATATTAACAATAACCTTTATTTATATCTTTACTAGTTTTCATACACAGTGCAGCTCAATGTTTTGTATATCAAATTGTGTGCGTCTGTAATAACTTTGGAGACGTGTGCTTTATTTCTTAACACGATCAAGTTCTCCCTTCAGACACAGGTCCAGTCCTCATTACCGCTGCCATCATTTACATAAATCACTAAAGGTGTTGTTGCCTCCTGCTGCATGATGCCGTAAGGATGCCAAAGAAACCCATCCAAATCCTGTGCAAGCAGTTTAGAAACATGCTGATCCCGCTAGCCCTTCTGTGCAAACCGACTAAATGCATAGTGTATTACGTTACCCAAGCTTCTTTACAGTTAATAAAGCTCAGCAGGTAGAGCAGGGCATACGCTGCCAGCGTTAGGGTTCAATTTCCACTATGATCAAATCATTAGCTCTAATATTACAACAACAAAAAAACATTTTAACTTGGTAAAAGTTTCGTGTATAGTAAATAATGAGCGGAAATCATTTCAGTTACAACCCCACGACTTTCCTTTAAGAGCTACAGCAGACGACCGCATGCAGCCTTTTATTAATGATGGTTTGGACTTTGAAGTTGAATAAGATAGTTCAGTTTGCGTGAGATTTAGTGGAAAGACTGGGAAAACCTTGTAAGTGTATTCGATTTAACATTCGTTTGTCAAACGAAATAAGATCTTTAAATCAGCTCAGTTTACGAGTCGATATTGTAGAACAGAGAAGCCTATAAAGAAGCATCTGAAACCTTGAAATAATACATAAAGACTTCTGTGTTTGTAGTTTAGGACAGGCTGATTTAAATCTTCACTCCACTGTCTCCTGGAGGGGTGTTAGAGTTAGTCCTTGCCAGCTTCTGTCTTCACACCGGCTGTCATCCTTCCCTGAATCCATCCCTACTCTTTCAATCCACTTCAGTTATCTGCCCGCCCCTGTGTTCTGAGAGCCGCTCCAAACAAACAGTGGAGAGTAAATGGACTATCTAAGCTGCACAGGGTTCTTGCATGTCTACACCAGAGACCAGAGGATGCTCATTACTCATAAGTTTCCCCTTCGCTGTGTTTTAAGGAGCAACAGGAATTAGCCTTTAGACATCTGGGCAGACTTGCACTTCAGTTGCCTTCCAAGTGCAGGCACACTAGATGACTCTGTTTGGTTTTATTTGACAGCGGTAATCAAATTTGCCTGCCGCTTGTAGTGAGGAACGACCCAGCTGCCAACAGCATCTCCAGGCGGGGGTTAATACTTCACCGTGAGAGAGTGGAGCCCCCGGCGACTCAAAGTGGGTGAACTGGCTTCATTCTGGCAGAGGGGGCGGCGTTCTGCTGAGCCCATGACACGAGGATACACACTTCTGCACCTCTTGATGAATTTATTCAATTTAAAAGCTAATTTGAGCTTGATGGTAGTGTTGGGCTTTTCTCTCTCAGTAGCAAGACTGATGCCTTCCTTTAGTTCCCGTCTTGTATTTAGCCTCAGTAAACTCCTGTTTGTTCTCATTACTGTTCCTGCTAATCCAGCAGTCGGAGTGCTACGCCCAATTTGCTAAACTGATAATGATCATCCTTTGGTCTCTGGGTAGACGTATAAGACCACTGTGCAGCTTAGAAAGTCTATTTACTCGCCACTGATGGCTTTTTGGCAATTTTCATTTGCATACTGCACCCAAACTGCCTCTCCAGGTATATTAAAAAGGTATCGATCCAGGACTTGGGATGATGCCTTGAATCATTCGTGTGTATTGTAAAGGTGGACAAAGTGGCAAATAAAAGAAAGGCAGAGACAGAAAGAAAGAAGGTTTTTGGACCTTTCAGAGAGTTATGTGACTCTGTGCCTCATCGTGTTATTGATTCCTAATATCAGCTGACACAGGATGCTATTTCATGGGCCCATTTGCCCGGGTAAATGTCAGTATAGTCTCAGTTCAAGGCCTCTGACCGAAAATTAAACCTATAAAGAAAAGAAGAGAGGGAGGAATAATAAGGGCCAGCCATTTAAAGGGGAATTACCTCATTCTGTTTGCATCTTATTTTCTTTCCTCTCCGTTTAAGGCAACATGCTACTCACCGTTTCCTTGCTGAGGTCTGCAGATGTGGCGACACCACTCGACACAGCGTTAACAACAGTCCTGCAAGTCAATTAACCAGGCGACTTGTCCACGATTCACTTAAGCTCAATCCAAGTAAGCAAACTAATGTGTGAAACGTCTGTTCGAGTGTCCATTGCTCTGTGAAGCTGCATGTGCCGACACAGTTAATACAGTGGGTCAAAGATAAACCAGGAAGTAGCTCTGCAGCATCAAATGGATGCAGACAGTTTGGGTCTTCATTTTCACTTCCTCATAAGTGATTTTATAAGTTGGTTTAACTTTTAAATGATCCCTCGACGTTATGCCCCTCCCTGAACATGCTGTTTCAGCAGGCAGTGCACAAAAGTACAGCGGCAGGATGCTCCCAGAGTACGACTTCAGAATGACTGTGCACATGTTTATTGCTACAGTAACTGAGCGCAATAGATTATTCACTATTTGCGCCACTACACAGATTAGATCTAGTCTAAATCAAAGTGAAACTATTTTGCATGTCAGATATACATTTTGGGGAGTTCTGTCTAAGATACAGTTCCTGCACTGACTTGTGATAAATAAGCATGGCATGTGTGCTTGGATCCAAGTTCACGTTTATTAGAAGAGCTTTCATTCTGTTTGGGAAGACAAAAGCACTTCCGCTACATTAAAGTTGCATGAATATGAGTAAAAATAACATTTCGGTTCCAAAATAATCAGAAGAGAAGGGGGAGTTTCCTCGTAGAAGTCTGCTTTTGTCTTTGACTCAAGCTTATCCACAGCAAAGTAGATTAATAGGTGATTAATTGATTGACAGAAAAATAATGGTCAACTATTCCAAACATCCTCTAGCTCCAGCCTGTCAAATGAGACAATTCGCTGCATTGATTTGTCATATATATTTTTCGGTCGAACAAAAAAAAAAAAACTCTTGACACTTTACAGACTGACGATTAATTTATCCATCGGAAAAGGAATCTGCGTATGAATCCCTACAGAAAAAGATGTTGTCCTCGAGGAAAGAAACCCACCTAAATACTTGATAATGTCAGCACACAGCCGACTGCGAGCGGAGAGAAAGTTCTGAGTGGAGGAATAAACGTCAGCTGGTATTTTTGCTCAGATATTGGCTTGAACTGAATGTCAGAACACTCAATAACACAGGCAGTCCTGAGTGGTCCCTGTGCTCCGAGTGGTCATCAAAAACTGACCTTTCGGCACTGGCTGTCTGTCTGTCCTGACTGCGTGTCCACAGGAGCTCTATAGGGCGACTCGATGGAGATTTCAATAGCAAAAGCCATAAAAACCTGCAGGACTGTCCAAAGAGCACCTGGAGAGAAAGTGACTCACTCTCTGCCACTGGCAGCACACACACACTCAAGGATTAGAAAATCTATGGCCAAAGAACCTCTTAGACGCACACAAAAACATCAGACCAAAGATATAAATGTCAGGAACGGTTGCTGCGTAAAAGCATAGTCGGTTTAATGGGGGACAGAAAAGATTGGATGTGAGGAAGAAAACAGATGGTGGACAAATGGGAAGAGCAGTAATGCTAATTAAATAGGACACTTCTGTGAGTCTTGATTATGTAACAAGTCACCTCGAGTTCAAATGCAAGCGCACACACGGTGTTACACTTGTGTCAGTAACTGACCTTCTTCCCCCGAAGGCAAAGAGCACATCTTAATCGGATCGTTCCTGCAGGGGGCGCTACAGACAAAAATGTCCTGTAACCTCAGACCCCCTGGTAGCTTGCAATCCCATAATAATATGTGCTATAAGGCGACAGCACCATACAACTTTAAGCGTCCTGATAGGCAGCAAATCAGACCCACGTGCAGGTGGTCTCCGAAATCTCCAACTCCAGCATCTTCAAGTGATGCCACTTTGGACTCAACCATAAAGACGAGCATTATTGTGCGACACGTTTAAAATCAAATCGACGAGTTCGTTAGTCAAGTTGGTTTCCAAAATGCTGAGACAAAGTGGTTCAATCAATAATCGTGTATTACATTATTTAAGAAAAGACAAAAAAAAATGAAGAAATGCAAGGTTAAGAATACATCTGTGCTAGCAGCTCTGTCAGCTGTACTTAGGCACAGTGGTATACTGAGCTAAACGCTAACATCATGCTAACATGTTATATTGATTATATGTTGCAGAATCAGTAACCTCTTTTAAATCACTTCTTAAAATCCATTTAGATAGACTTGTTTTCATGTGATGTCTTTGTCATTTATTAAATTTAATTATTTTTATTTATTAATTTTTTCTTGCTTTTGTTTTGCTTTATTTTATTTCTTTTATTGCTTCCCGTTTTTGCACTTTGTAAACTTTGTTTTCAAAAGGTGCTTTATAAAAATAAATGTATTATTATCTGAGTTTGTGTGTTAGCATGCTAACATTTGCTAATTAGCACTAAACCAATAGTGCAGTTGAGTCTGATGGGACCGTCTATAGCTTTGTCATAAACCAAAGTATTGGACAAATTAAAGTGGTAAACGAGAGGTTCTCCATTTCAGTTTTCATGATGCTCTCATGTAGCAAAAACGAATCGTCTTGTAAGTCCTCTTCTCCCACAATCCTTGATGACAGGAGGAACATGGAACTCATGTGCCTAAACGAAGACGAGGATGCAGGACTGGGATTATCAACAGCTTGATTCACACAGGATTAAGTCATAAAAACGCCACAGAAAGGATTCACTTTATTTAACCTTTATCTAACCAGGAAGTCAATACAGTGGATGTTCCCAGGTAATCGTGCTCCTTTGCAAACAGCACGTCAAACTAGCTACTGTGTCAGTATGTATGTTCAGCATTTCAAAGAAATTAAACAGCAAAATACAACCAGCACATTACAGCTTCTTACATACTTATGCAACACCTCCTTGTGTCCTGTGAATGTTTTTTTTTAATATTATTTAATGTATTATGATTTTATTGCCAACAGCCCCAGCCAGCTGTCTGGGCCAAAGTCCAAAACCATCCCCTTTGTAATACAGGAGATCACGGGCTGGTCATATTCACTAATGCTGCAAGGTGTATGAATCAACAACAACAACCAATCCTCCTGTGTTTTTAATTCTAGCGCGGAAGAAATGACTCCTTCACTTTGACGGCAGCAAACTGGCATAAAACAGGCAACATGTTCGCCGAATCTCCTGTTAGCGCCAGGCTCCACCGCAGCGTTACCACCTGTGACTGCCAACTGGCAAACATCCTCCAACCCTTTTAATGCAAACACCGTCTGGATAAGATGCACAAACTGAGCAAGTGAAATATAACGCAATAAAAGTCACAAGGGCGATACGGCACCACACAGATCAGCCCAAACAGCCATCACAACTAAATAACTAAATGTGTTGCTTGTCATTTCCTTCATACAACCCCTCTAATGTTAAGGTCTGGTTACATTTAGGCGACCAGAATCTGTGGCCTCCAGTGTCGATCGCTCACTTTGTGTGTGCAACCATCCACCCGAAGACGTTTTGAGGTGCTATAACGACGTCACACTGCTTCTGCCTTCGCTTCTGGGTCATCATTCGCTAATTCGCCGGTCGGCCGTAACTGAGGGGAGGACGTGTCCACGAGAGAAGATTCATGCTTATCGTGTTCATGAAGGGTTTCATGCACATACAGAGGTGACGGGAGCTAACGTTTCTAGATAGCTGCAGCTAACTACCCAACCCGGACGTCTACGGGACATTTATGACGTCCCCAATTGGTCCCCAGCACAACGTTCAATTCGATACGGTACTGGGACGTTAACGTTCTCATTTGGTCCTTCAAAAATGTTCAAAATCATTTCTTTATACAGGTCTCATTTAATTGCGTCTCATCAGTTACGTTTGACAAGCGCTATGTTTTATGCATTATTATTATTATTATTATTATTATTATTAGTAGTAGTAGTAGTAGTAGTAGTAGTAGTAGTAGTAGTAGTAGTAGTAGTAGTAGTAGTAGTAGTAGTAGTAGTAGTAGTAGTAGTAGTACGTGTAGAGGACTTTACCCCAACGTCCCTGTAAGTTCCTGGGAACATTCTTAGAACGTCCCACAATAACGTCCCCGAAACCAAACGCGAACCCTACACAATGACGTTTAGCGGGCGTTCGGAGAGAGGACCTTGAGTGGGTTTGCTGGGTACACAGTCTGTAGTTTGGCGGTTCGGGCACAAATGAACAAACTGCAAAAACAGTCCAGCAGGTGAAATTGCGCAAATTAAACAAAAAGAAAAGTCCCTTCTGTCCTGTTTGAACACAACTTTAGAGGGTTGCATTTTGCATTACATTGCTGCTGTACTTATACTCACCTCCCTTTTGTCAATGTAATTTTATTTTCTGTGGGTGATTTGTTTGTGAACTGAAAATCCAATAAAGGCTTTATGAAAGGTGGCCATTAAAAGTGACATTAAGTCCTCAAAGTGAGCTGGCAGAGATGCAGAGGAGCAGCGGGGATGACTCCAACAGAGCCAGCACGTAACCCGAGTCCCATTAACCTTAATGGTTGCTTCTGTTGCGCAGCATCGATAGGAGCGACTAGCATGTAGGCCACAGACGTGCCTTACATCACTGTAGCAGCTCATTAATGACACTGGAAACTGCTGCCCGAGGTAAGAACCTGACAGCAAACAGCTGTGGCAATGCCTGCTGCGCATTTCTGCAAAAAAGTATACACATCCAGTCGTTATCCCAACCACCGCTGTGGCTGCATGTGTGCGAGTGCCAACTTTCCCTGCCCCTGCTTTAGATCCGATAGCTGCAATAAGCATGGTTACCTGTTAAATAAGTGCCAAGTTTTAATTGCTAATAAATTAATATTTTTTGTTGACAGAATAGGTAAATTAGTATGACGCAGTAAATTAGTTTGTAATGTTATTAACAATTGTAAGAAACTCACGAGGCTTTAATTAACGTTCTTAAGCACGTTAACGCACGTTAACGTTTCTTGTAAGTGCTTATGAATGTCAATATGAACAATACTTAGTCCTAACACATAATGTTAATAAGAATCTTAGGACTAAAATAATAATAATTTATATAGCACTTTTTAAAATCAGGGTTTACAAAGTGCTTTGACAAAGAAAGCAAAACAGATTCTCAGAAAGCAATAAAACAGTAAACTATAAATAAAAAAGTTAAAAAAAGAATTAAAACCAATAAAAGCCATAAAAGACGATATAAGGACGACATCACTAGAAAGCAAGTCTATAAAATGGGCTTTAAGACGTGATTTTAAAGAGGTTACTGACTCTGCAGCCTTATCTCCTCCGGCAGGTTGTTCCAGAGTCGAGGGGTCCTGATGCCAAAATCTCGGTCACCTTTCGATTTAAGCCTCGACTCTGGAACGACCAGAGGGGCCCCCGCCTGAGGGTCTGAGGCTGCAAACTGGCTCATATGGGGTCAGCATCTCTGCTACATAGCTTGCTGCCAGATCCAGGTGCCTTATATGTGATCAGTAAAATCTTGAAATCAATTCTAAATCAAACAGGAAGCCGATGGAGAGAAGCCAGGATCGAGGTGATGTGATGGCGTCCGTTAAAACCAGTAAGAAGCCGAGCTGCTGCGTTGTGAGCTAGCTGGAGGCGGGAGAGGAACTTTTGGTTGATGCCAGAAAGGAGGAAGTTACAGGAGTCGAGTCTCGAGAAAACGAGTGCATCAATTACTTTTTTCAGGTCCGAGTGCCAAAGCACTGGTTTGATTCTGGAGATGGTTCTTATTTGATAAAGGCAGGAAATGGACAACTGTTCTGATCTGTGGTGCAAAACTTAGATCTGAATCAAATGTAACTCCCAAATTTCTGGCAGCGGGTTTCACATTAGCCGACAACCGACCGAGGCTTCTCTCAATGAGACTGACAGGATTTGAGGGACTGGTCAATGTAATTTCTGTTTTGGAGTTATTGAGTTGAAGAAGATTTTGTGCCATCCAACAGTTGACGTTGCTAAGACAGTGCAAGGCAGCAGCTCGGCCATTGGGGTCACTGGGCATCAGGGGAAGGTGTTGTATATCTGTATGTCTAACTTAGGATGTTAATTTCAAGCCTTACCTAAACGAATAATAGAATTAACACTCAAAAACTCAACTGTCAACAGATTCTGACGCTTGCATTGCTTTCACTGTGACGCCGATTAGGAAAATGTGTTTTCAAGGCCTCAGCAGTGCATCGTATTAGCTGCTGGAAGCTTCAGGGAATTCAAGAGAATTACAATAATTGTGTGAATGTGGGCTTTCAAGAAATATATACATCTGTCAAATTGGGGTACTACATACCCTGTGTGTGTGTGTGTGTGTGCAAGCACCCATGCATTCCCAAGCGTGACAAAAGCAGTCTGTTATAGTATCATGAAGTAATAAAGTGCATAAAGCAGCGATGTACAGTGTGTGTGTGTGTAAGCATGGATATTTGTCTGTGTATGCCTGCATATGTGCATTCAGGTTAATCCGTTTGTGTGCTTCTTGCTCTGTGCATTTTAATTTGTAGCGTGTTGTGTGCGTTTTTATTGCGGTGCCATAATCCTGGTAGTCTCAAGCAAGCAATTCCTGGCAAAGTGGCACTGCAGAGTTGATACCGGACCTCAGAGTCCACAGCTGTATGCCAGCGATAGCATTATAAACCGTCTATCTACAAAGGAACAATCTGCTATCTGCTAGATTACATCATTTATTCTGCTGAGAGCTGGAAAACAGAAACAATAAAAAGATAAAAACATTTGCTGCGGCTCTCCTCGCCCTTGCCGGGAAAGCTTTAATTAGAAAGGAGGATCTGCGAGGAAGAGAACACATTCTGACCGAATATGAAACCCAGAGCTGATCATGACTTTCATGTGCTAAGTTGATCATCAACAGGACAGACCTTGACCTCACAGCCGCCCTTGTTGCTTGAACACAACAAGCAAACACAATTTAAGTGTCTCTTCACGAGACACCCAGCTCGACTCAGCGACTGTTGAGATTTAGCTTGAACATGCAACTATGCAGTTTTGAACCATCTAAAAGGCTTCAGTTTCAATTTAGTTTTCTTGACCTAATGTAAAGCTGCACTAATCAATATTTTTGAATCAACAATAAAAGTAACGGCTGTGTCAAATGCGAGGAGTCACTTGTAGTGACGAGCCTACAAGGAATTATTACCCGAGTCTGCAGTTCTCCTCAGCTCTCATCATGCTTTACTATTGAAAAGGTTCCCATTTCACACGTCCTTCCCGGCACCAAACGGCAGCCAGGCAAAGCTGCAGACCCGCTGGTGAAGCAAGTGGAACATCCAGTATTTAAAAAGGGGGGCCAGCTGTTTCTCTCAGGAGTTGGTAAAGATGAAGGAGGAGAAGAAAAATTGGACGTATATTCACCAGGTTGCTGGAGAAACGGCTCAAAATGGATGCCAATGTTAGATGCGACACATTCCCCATGTCGTCTGTAAGACGTCATCATCGTTTAACAATAATAAAACCAAACCTGAGCTGATGGCGGTACATGGGATGCCTGCAGCACTCCTTAAAACTGCACACGCCCATTTTAGCAAGCGCACATACGCACCGCGATGACGAGTGAGGCGAACACGTCCTGGTTTTTTTTTGGGTTTGTGTGCGCGACGGCTGCTGGGCAGGAAGTGTGCAGTCGGTTCATCAGAGCTGAGCCGCGTGTGAACCTTTTGACGTTGCACATAATGTGATTTACTGTTAATCTATTGTTTGTTCACCACCAGCTACGGCTCGGGGGTTTGACATAATAAATCAGGGCTCCGATTTCCACACCGACACTGCAGGGCATTATTTTGTGTCCAATGCAAAAGTCGTTTACCTGCCAAGTACGACAGATGCAAGAATTTGTCTCGGTGACATTGCGGTGTAGTTTCCCATGACACGCTTTTCAGGCCATAAGTTGCGTGATGTCTGTTTAACCCTGAGTCCGTTCCTTCGGGGGGGGGGGGGCCGGGCCGCCCGCGCGCGGGAGGCGCGCGGGGGGGGGG
>JAVQJF010087872.1:0-18809 GCA_036023855.1 Gadopsis marmoratus
ACACACACACACACACACACACACAAACACACACACACACACAAACACACACACACACAAACACACACACAAACACACACACACACAAACACACACACACACACACAAACAAACACAAACACACACACCAGCCAAGCAGAAAGAGACAAAGGCAGATTATTCTCTTCTCTCTCTAAAACAGGGATTAGTCAGCTGCTCCTCTAATAGAAAAACTGGCCTAAATATTTTCTGCATCATCTGTGTGTGTGTGTTTGTGTGTGTGTGTGCGCGTTTGTTTGTGTGTGTGTTTGTAAGAGATAGTTTTGAGGTTAAAAATGAAGAATTACGGAATGTTCCTGTTGACTTGATTTCATTTTGCTTCCTAAAAATAAAAGAGACGTCCTCTGTCTTTCTCCTTGACCTTGATGGAACGCATCACCATGACGTGAAGGGGAATTCATGAGACGGACTCCCGCTGCGCTCACACTACGCTGCAGTGATGCGGATGTTGTTGACAGCTACGAATGACCACATGCGTTCGGTTCGAGCACTTCCTGCTGGGAGTCAACGCAGTAGTCAGAGCGGATGTTCCTGCAGTGGTTTAGGCTCAAATGTTCTGCAGACAAAACTATCAACATGTCCACATCACAAGACACTTTCACATGCTGGTGGTAATATACTGTAATATACAATATACAACTTTAGTTTGTAGGGTAATAACGGCTCTCAGATAAAAGTTCAATATTTCCCTGTTGTTGTGCAATTTCACCCTAAAGTGTGGTGATAGTGAAATACACAGGTAAAGTATTAAGTACTTTCAAGCTGGTCTCTTAGTAAGTATATTCAAAATGTTTAATGTAATCACACAAAACCATATGGTATTATGTATCGTGTGTGTGGCTCTTCCATTACAATAAAAGGAGAACGCTTACTAATTACGGTGGACGTGTTTCACCGCTGCGGCGTCATCTGCCCTATTAATTAATGAATGAATTAGCCCAAAGAGACTACAGTCACTCGCTGTGTGTGTGTGTGTGTTTCATCCCTCCCATGGACATTTTAAATGCAGATGAGAATTCCACCTGACAAGAGCAGAGTCATAACGTGTGCAGTAATGATGATAAGCAGAGCGATTGCTGACTGCTCCTCTCTGAAGAGGACGACTTTGTAATTCATTGTATCTATTCATGGACGCGCTACATGGCTGCTGTCGCGGCGTTTCAGTGTGGAGGTGGATCTCTGCAATAACAACCTGATTTAGGTTCCAGATTTAGCCGCTCGGTGTGAACACACTGCGAAGGCTGGGAGGACGGAAGACGGAGGAGCAGGGACACTCAAAATAACAGAAAGACAACGGGGAAGATGGAGACGGAGGAAGAAAGGCGACGGACGTGATGAAAGAAGGAAGAAAGAGAGATGATGGTGGGAGGTGAGAAATGGCTGCCAGGCGCTCCAACCAACGTGTTGAAGCAGAGGCCTGGAGGCAGCAGGTCTCTCCATCCCGTCCTCTCTTTCGCTCTCTCCTGCAGGCAAGATGGGAACGTTGTATTCTCCAAAGGTTCCATTAGCCTCTTACTTTACACACACACACACACCCTCGGTGTGTAAGAATCCGGCCGACTCAGCTCTGGCTTCACTGCAGTGGCGTAATTGGAGAATTAGAGAAAAGGAACATGAAACCCTAATGTGGTTGGCGGGGAGAGTCAGCGCCATCCGCTGCAAATCCCTCCGCGTGACGTCCGAGTGCCAAAGGATCGGACGGAGCCGCCGGGGGGGAAACACGGCAGAGAGACACCGGAGACGTGAATATCTGATATCATGTGATGCTGACTCTGATACGGTGTAATGTTGTGATCTACTTATTTTACATATTTAAAGTTAACAGGCCCAGCGTCTGACGGGCAGGTGCAGCAACGGGCCACCTGCTTGGTTCTCTTTAGTCACCACTGAACTCCACACTTTCCCCCGAGACATTAAACGGCAGCGGTTGTAAGACTACGGAGGCAAGAGCGCTGCTGCGTCAGTAAATGCATCACAGGACATTTAAACATGTGACAACAGAGTCATGGCATAGTTTTTGTCCAGAAGAAGCTCGACTTGTAGACTAGCGTCACCATTTCTACCTAAGGTAGGATGGGAGCCAGAGCCTTCAGCTATCAAGCTCCTTGGCCAAATGTCTGCAGGAAGCATTATAGTGCAACGAGCCTGTCTCGTCTCCATAATGTCCCGACAGTCAAACGTACTCTGACGACGTTGAGCTCAAGGTAATGTGACGATTGAGTACTTTGAATCATTCCAGTGATTGTAATCTGCATCTACAAGAATCTACTAACTAATCTGTTCAAAATGTCATCTTTATGTTTGCCAGGATTATCGTGGAGACAGGTGGAGGTGGTTTTAAATTGGTCAGTCTTAGTTCCAGCTATGGCTGCGTCAGCGTCTCCACTCCACTGGCGTTAGCAGCACTGTGGCAGCGGCTGCTGTAACGGCGCCCTGGCTGTCACTGAGCGTGGACCTTCCCCGTCCCCTGACAAAGCAGCATCCATATTTTATTTGGTTCTTTTAGGTTGGGAATGACCAGCAACAGGAGCTGACACACACGAGCATGCTGCAAGGACGGAGCACAGAATCCAGTCCTACATTCCTGCTCCACCACCCACCTCTTCCTTCCCAGGCCTCCATTTGTCCTTGACCGTCCGTGCGTCTGTCTCTCTTTTCCCCTCCATCTATTTTTCTCCTTTTTCACTTTCCCCACCACTTTTTCACTGTTGGATTTAGGGTACGGCTGCGAGAGTCTTTTATTTAAGTCTCTTGAGATGCCTCACAAGTGTCGCACATTTAGGTGAAACGTGCTGCAGGGGCTAGTTTGTTTGCTGTAGGGGGCACTATTGAGCCTTTTTGCCACAGCCGTTTTTTTCGCCACTTCTGACGCGTGTGCAAAGGCTCGTGAGTTTTTGGACAGTTGTAGCACATCAAAAATGCAATTTATTTCTTGAAATAATAATTCCTTCACATTCACTCTGGGCAGTGCTCCGTTGCACTTATAGAGTCCCATTCAGTCCCCCCCCCCACCTTCCTGCTGGTAGGGTGGGGCATCATAGAGGGACGGGGGGCTCTGAATTTATATCTTAATGTGGAAATGCTAAACATACATCAGATGGTTATATTTCCAACCAGGGAGTGTTATTGTAGCCCGGCGCCTTAACGAGCGTAATATAAGCTGATATCAGAAATCACGGTGACATTTGTGTACCGTAGCTGCACCATAAAAATGCTAATGTTGTGTCTCTGACAGCGGAGGAGGTGGCTGCAGGATTAGACTGCGTGCTGCTGATCTTATTAGATACAACACTGTCATTACACTCGCTGCCTGGTAGCCGCAGTGCTGCACAGGCTCCGCTCATCGCAACACCAACCCGGCCGGCTGCGTTCGGTGGAGGCGCGGCGGGATCACGGCGACCCCTGGCCAAAGATGATGACGACAAATAAGGCGTTTAAAAGGCAATATCATAGACGTTACCATTCAGAGGGCGTGTCCAACGTTTAAGATGCAACATTTAGATGGTGAGCGTGAGGGAGTGCGTTTTAGTGATTCCTTTTCAGTGATCTCGGTGAACAGAAGAACAGCGACAGCGTGTCTCAAAGGCTGCAGGCAGAAAGGGGTTTAATGAATCCGAAAAGTCCTGGTTGTTTGTGGATTAGAAATGCCTTGTTAATCTTATTAAAAGAGTCCACCGGGGTTTAATTCACTTCCATTCAGTCCAGTCAAAAAGTGGATAAGGACTTCCTATCAAGCAAATATAGAAACTGCCTTTTCCAGGAAAATGCTGTTTTCTCATGAATAAAAGATTATATAAGATTAAGAGCAAGAACAATGGAGACCTACATCCTCAAACCTCGAAGGTTTGTTTCTGTTTCTGCTGAACCCTTTGATCATTTATTTGCAGAAACTAACCCTGAAACAGCTGGTGTGTGGCCGAAAGCTATTCTGACAATCGATCCATCACCGTTCCTCAATCAAGGCTTCCAAACGTTCCCTACTTCCAGCGTCCAGGACGTCTTGGGGTTTTAGGTTTTGGATTGTTGGTCAGACGCAACAAGACATTTGAAGACGTCGTCCTGGAAAACTGATGGGACATTTTCGAGAGCAGAAGATTAATCGACTGATTCAGAAAATAACCAGTAAATAAATCAATAATGAGCTGCAGTCCAATGTAATTTAATACTTTTGGATTTTGGTCACTTTGCATTTGTGGACATTTAGGGAATTCTTCACCATTTTCTAATATTTTATAAACTTGAATATAAAGGAAATGATTGAAAATTTAAAACAGCTATAGTCTCGCTTGCATGTGAATTTCCATCGTGGTGTAAAGTTTGTTACCTTGCGAGATCAGATGGTTCGTCCAATCACCTGCCAAGTATTCTTTGAAAGTCTTTCCAGGAACGTCTTCTGAGCTGGTTCTGTGTAACAACCCATCTGGCGCGTCAAGGTTGCAAAGTTTTCTCCGTCAAGTTTCTTTCCGGTCGGTGTTCACTGGTTGGTTTAAATAAAGCTCCTGGCTCATTCCTGTCCACGAGGCCTGCGTAGCGACAGGTGAGCAGCAACACTCTGCCATGTCATGGTGCACTTGATACGGAAGAGACTATCACGGCGTCACCACGGTGAACCGAAACACCGTGAAACAAAACACTGCAAATGCTTTGTTTTCCCCCCGAAACGTCAGGGCCAACGGTCACAGCGAAGGGTTGACGCTGGCGGACACGATGTGCACACACTCACACAGGCTTAGCCCTCAAAGGAAGAGCACGAAACCCACCTACACAGGATCAGAGACTTAAAACATACATTGCACGCTGAAGTAAACACACTGTACATAAAGACGCTCACCGCACACCCACACACTTGATCTCCTCTTCACCACCTTCCTCTGCCTCCTCTTCCGCGCTGCCTGATTGCGTCTCTCTCTCTCTCCCTCCGTCTGCTTCCCTCTCCTCTCCTCAGACGGTGAAGATTGTTAGCGAAGCGAGAGGAAGAAGAAGGCAGTAATAAGACCCTCTGCTCGACTCGGCGCTCTTCAGGAGGCCGAGGAGCTTCGACGTGCACAAACAGGAGGTGAGAGGCCTCGCGTGTCCGTCAGTCCTTCTTTGTCCGGTTCCTGTGGCGGCAGGTCTGTTTCAGATCTCCCCCGGGCCACGTATGGTCGCCGATGAGGACAGGAGACGTGACGATGGGGTGTGTGCTGTTTTACACAAGCGCGCCGACCTCGTTATCCTGTGCAGCTGATAAGGCTTTATGTGTTGATCTAATGGCATTTTAACGAGAGCGGCCGATCCATCTTACTAAAGGGCACCACTTGCTTCGTGTTGGCAGTAATTGCAGCGAGAAAGGGACGGAGGAGGAGGGGCTACCCAGTTAATAACTTTATCTGAATCAGCACTTTTCAAGCAACACGTTTGCAATTGTTTTTTTAAAATAAGATAAGCATAATAATTCAAAGTACACATTCCATAAAACCGCAGCGCCGTGCACTGGGGCGGTGTGTGGGAAAAGTCATCAAAGTGCACGTGAAACAAGTTTTAAATCGACTGAGTTTAACCTTTCCAGAGCTAATTGTGATATTTAAAAAAAACTGAAATGTGCTGGATGGTTTGCATTTTCATCCCAAGTAAATAATTCCCTTGGATTTCAGCGCTGCCCGTTCTCTACTCCGGGCATCCGAATGCTTTCCAGCTTCTTAAATGTTTGTCTGCACCACAGGAGCCTTAAATCTCATAACTCCACTCCAAAATAAACCCCGCCGGCACCAGCCACACTGCACAAAATGACATGCTCAGGAAAAGATTCCTATCGGCTGTTCACTTCACTCAAGACGTTTGAAGTAATATCCCGCTGCAGATACACGTTTCCGCTGACAGACAGATAATTCACTGGATACCGGCTGATTCAGAGATCCTAAAAAGAGAAGCCACACCTAGTGTTCAGTCTAAAAGTACATTTTTGTGTATATATTAATATGATGGTATGGAAAATGAATGAATATTAATACTAATATAACTAATTTAAATAAAACTACTTACCCTCAAGCATGCTTACGCATCAAAAAAACAGCTTAATTGCAATGCACATAATGATTTTATTTTATATTGTGAATTTAATTTTCTTCCACTTTTGCAGGTAAGAAAAAATCGAAACTAAACTGCATTTACAACGTGACGTCACACATCCCAGGTCAAACGTCTTTTGTTCCGTTTGTTTTGTTAAAGAGAAGCATCAATTTGAGGTGTAATTCTTTGCAGTGTAATGGTCTTCAGCGTGGAGGAAACCCCTGAGATCTTATAATGCCCGGGTCCCCAGAGCCCCCTCGTTACACGGTAATTATTCCGTGAAGCCAGGGGCAAAGTGCTGCGTAGATTTACTGAGAGAAGCGGTGGAATCAGAACACGGTGTTGGTTTTTTTTGGCTTTCAAGTCAGGTTTAGCAGCTCATGCCAGATCTCTGAAGCTCAGATGTTTCCACTTGATGAAAGAGATGCGTGTTTGCTGAAAGGGGGAAAACACTGCTGTTATTCTTTAGCTTAATAACTCCCCCTCAGTTCAGCCTACCTGGTTTTAAATGTGTTTGGTGAGTCGATTGATATCCATTAAAGGCATTAAGTGTCTCTCCTCCCAACTCCGAAATGATGAGTAAGTGCAGAGAACATCAATACTAGCTCATCAGCGAGACAAACTCTGCAAGCATTAGTCTTAGCCACGTTTAAGGCTGTTTGCAGGCTGAAGTGTTGCAAAATGATGATTCCATGAGGTTTGTGATGAGGCTGCGAGGACCTCGTGCCATCATCACTTCGAATACTGAACTTCCACAATGAAATCAGATATTTATTCCTGCATAAAAATGTTTGCTCTGAGAAACGTTCGGCACATGTGGCTAACTGGCCGAGGTCAGTGGCAGCGGCTCCCTCAGAGGTGGTGAGTTTAAAGATGGTTTTGTTTCCGATTGTTCACTGAATTCACGATCTTCCCTTGCAGACCCTGCAATTTGGCAAGCAGCAGGTGTCGAGGCAGGAAACACAACCGACTGTCAGAAAAACACAGGTTTCAACTCCTAGTTGGCTGCTAAAAACCCCTGAAATTGACAGGTGGATTTCAGGGGTTTCCTGGCGTTTGCAGGCAATTCATTGCATCCAAGGGAAGATAATCTAGAACCAAAAACGGGGAGACCACTTATTAAGTCCTAAAATACACCTATAACAATTTCATACCTCATTTAGGAGCAAATAATCCTTCACAGGCTACACGTGGCTCATCATACATAAATGAAAATTAGCAGCATGTTAAGTGTCTTTAATTGGAGGGGGAAAAAAAAAATGACGTATATTTAATGGACCCAAATCAATGGTCCGTGTCCATCTTTATTGCCCTGTAAGCATATGAAATTGGTTCCTAAATTACATTTTAAATGCTGCTTACATACATTTGAGCTCTCAGAAACAATACGGGCTCTGCTTCCCTGCTCGCCCTCTCAGGAGGCCATCGCTCGGCGGGGCGTTTGCTGAAACATCCCATGAAATACTATTAGTTGCTGGCTGACACCCTCTATGTCGGCTGAGTTGTTTGTCGGGTTAGCAGATCAATAACGTGCTCTTCACACTTGGCTGGCGGTCCTGCTCGTCTTTTTACACAACTATCAGAGTTAAACTGCGCCTTGGTGTGTTTCCGCATTAGCCCGAGTCCACACTCTTCCTGCTGTTAATGCGTTTTTGGATGGAGGCGTGGGGGCTAATAAAGCGTCCTCATGTTCAATCAGTGTTTAACGGATAAGCAAAGGGCTCCCGCCCACTCCGTCTCCGGAGCCTTTAAGCGTGCTGCAGTTGGCTGTTCTCCAGCGGTCATTTAGCACATGTGGCTCCCGATATTCCGCTGAACATGCCCCTGAAAACAATAAGAGTAAAGTGATTCCTCCTCGCAGCCTCCACCGTGCGGGGCCTGAACGAGCACAATGGTGGAATATTAAGTGCTTTTATTTGTTTTTGCTTGACCTTTTAAATGAGCGGGAGGGTCTCTTGAGTTCAAAATCTCACTTTGGAAAGAAACAGTAGCCCAGCCGGAGCTTGGTGGAGGCGGCAGGGGAAAAACTAACAAACCATAAAGGCCATTGGAAAGCGTTGATAATGATTTCAAATGTAAACGTTTTACACTTACAGTACATGGCCGGGGGCATTGTGCGGTTTTCCCAGCCTGAACAGGGGCCTGGCCTCAACCCCATCCGACACCTTTGGGACGAACAGGACTGCTGACTGCCAGCCAGACCAGATCGCCCCACATCAGAGTTGGATATTTGCGCTCAGCTTCCACCATCTGGTGGAAGGCCTGAAATGAAAAAGGGGAAGCTGTCAAAGCAGCAGATTGATAATCTCTTACTTAAATAAGATATTTGAAAGACTTCACTGTGTTGCTCCTGCACTCTCAGCCCTCTCCCATGGCTGTAATCTCTGCTTCGGAGGTGGGGGCTAATGGATTTTGGGTGCGGCGTGTCCATCAGTCAGTGACGGCATGATAAATCAATGGGTATGCAAAACGATGACTAAATGGATGGTTGCATGGATGGAAGGAGCCGGCGGGAAAGACTGAACGATACAATAAAGAGGTCAAAGGCAGTGAGACTCCTCCTCTAACCGTTGATAGGTGGACGAGTGCTGAGGTCATTACTCTGGGAAATATCAATATGAAGACTCTGTAGCTTTTTAACTGTTTCTTCAAATCCACTATTTCTTTTTAATAACTCGTCCGTCTTGTAGTCCAAGTTGACATCTTCGAACGTCGTGTTTTTGCCAAACCAGCAGTCCAGAGCACAAAGATAATCATTTTACAGTAATATATAAAAAAACAGCAAATACACTGGAGAAACTGGAAAGAATGACTTCCATTCACTGTTGAAGTACGAATCACCTCAGCGGCAAAAGAGGAAAACGAATGGCGGCGTTTGGCCAATGGGGAGGTGGAGATGTCTTTTTGTTTCATTCATGCCTCCTTCTCCTCTTCCTCTCTGTCTTTTTATTCACATGTAGAACGACTGTCTGACTGTCTGTCTGTCTGTCTGTCTGCAGTACTCGCCGGGGGTCGACAGGTTTGAGTCAAAGGATCAATCCATGATCCGAAAAGGTCGCTCCCCTCAACTAAATTCAAAAACAGGATAGCTGCTCACTACCAAAACTGACTGACATTGTCTTGCAGCAGACGACAACTAAAACGACGGCCACTTCCTGACTTCCTGTCTGTGGCGCTCATCTCCAAGCCCATTGGTTCCTACGTAAGATATAAATCTTAAAAAAAAAACACCCCACAGACATAAATTTCCTAAAACGGCTGAAATAATCAATTTATCCCGCAGAGACAGGACGGAATAACTCGTCCCAAACAAGACAACCTTGACTGTGGCTTCCAGACTCATCCTCAGAATTCAATGTGGTAGATACCAACCACTCACACGCAGAAACCATTTTATTTCATAATCATCGCCGATCACTTTGCAGTTAGCTTCATCTCGCACGCGGCAGACGAACCCTCACCATCGTCATCGCCGGAAAGATGCAGCCACCTCTCGTCTGTGAACTCTGGTCTGACCAATCTTTAGCGCTCCAGCCGGAGAGAAGAAGAAGAAGAAGAAGACGGCGCTGAAAACTCACTTTGCTTAATCAATGTGCAGCTTATCGCCGGTCGATACATGCATCACTTTCCAATGAATCCAGGGCAAAAAAAAAAAAGAAACCAAAGCAGCCAGACGCTGTTAAACCTGACAGAGTCAGCGAAGGTGGCAGTGCATGAAAAAACCGTGTGTCTCTAACTATCCACAGTCCTCTATCATGTAGGTCTGCACAGGCCCCCTCAGCCAGTCCGCTCAGCAAAACATCTACCGTCAGTATGCTAAAAATGTTGAAATAATACTGAAAATAATAACAAAGCAAACAGCTTGATAAGACGAAACAACAATATCCAGGAATTGGGTTTAATATATTAAGTCTGTAGGATTGTAGACCAGTGCAAAGTGTCCTAGTCCTCACTGTCCTCGAAAGGAGTTAAAGACAAGAAAAATGGGCTCCGGAATGAGTGAAAGAATGAACGTAGATAAAAGTTAATGCTGTGTACTGGAAAGGCGTCAGACAGTTTTATGGGTTGCAGTCACGTCCCGGCCCATTGTCTCTTACTGCGGGGGCAGTAAAACTAACGGAAGAAGTCCAAATCATATACTTTATAGTCACCAAGGCTCAGTCCAAATGATTAGTGTGTCGTCCGGTTCGAGACGCTCACGCTGAAGGAAGTGCATGACAAATATTGCAAGAAGAAGAAGGAGGAGAAAATGTAGGGTTGAGGTTCATAAATGGAGAACGTAAATTCGCGGCGTCAAATTTCCATGTTCCGCCATGAAACAGGAAGCTGTAACTGAAATGTACATTGTCCAATCAGCCCCACTTGAAGACATCTATGTGCTAATATTGAGTGCTAGTCATAGCGCCACCTACAAGTCTTGTGTGACATAAACATCATCATTCGATTTCCATGAAATTTACGTTGTGTGGTCCACCTTTAACACGCAGCAGCATAATGCCTTTTTAGAGTGTTCTCTAGCGCCACATAGTGCAAAACGACATGTTCGCCAGTGGTCGCACAGACCAGGACACCAGGACCCCGACAGGCAGGAAGGTGCGAGGGCCGGATCATTGCTGCGTGCAGCTTTAATTTAAGTTAGTTTGAATAAAAGCTCGAGTCATAGTGATTATTTACACGATTAGTTACAGTTGGACGAGTTCAACATAAGAGACGTATGAACGGACAGTGTGCTGTTACGAACAGCTTTATAAGTGTGTTTTACAGCAAAAAAGAAAAATTATGTTAAAAATGTTTTCTTCACGGCGATAAACCCAGTTTTTAATGACACTGTTAATCTCTTTTAGGTGTCTTTTTCTTCCAAACTAAATCTACCAGGATGCTTAATAAATGACTTCTGTATTGACACTTGACCAAAATAAAACTGCATAACTATATTTAGACTTAAAGAAAAATACATTTGGATGAGTGAAATGTGATGTGAACCAATAGCGCGTGAGGCTGATAATACACAAATCTCGCTATTTGATACGTCCAGGAAAACAATTCACAAACAAGCTTGTTGGATGAACAGAATTGTTACTGATAATCATTGGCTGTAATTGTAAGACAAAATAAACTGAGTAGACCCAAATCTTAAATGAGAAAAACTGGCGTTGTGGACACTGTGTTTCTTGCCGTCTCCTTTATGGAGATGGTGCAGATTAGCAGCCTGGTTAGCTGCAGACTGCCTTCCTGCCCGAGTTACCTGGCTCACCTCCAGGCCCCGAGTGGCCTTTGGAAATGCTTTGTAAAAACGTATGGATTACAGTATGGAAACCAGAGCAGGGCTAAAAGGATGCATGTGTGCACAACACAAAGACAGAACTGCTGAAACAGCAACAGCAGCTTAATAAAAGCATGAAGAGCAGCTCAAATCACACGGCGTGGCGATGCAGAGGCCCTGAATGCTGCACATAATGCATACAATTAGTCTTTGAGTGGGAAATTCTGACCGTTTCCCATAAAACGACGTTTTAACATTACAGGAATTGTAAAATGCAACTTGCACGCAAAGACAAGCACTAGAAAAATAACGTTTCTGAATCTCATTCAGCCTTTACTGTGAAAGTCAAAAGCCTGACCCTTGCATTACACTTGCTTTGTCACACTTCAGACAACTTAAAAGTCCACCTTTTGGATGCGTCTCTTGCAAATCGTTGTCTGCGTTTAATGTGTGCGCCCACTTCAAAGACCGATGGTGTCTTTGTGCACGTCCCGGGTGTTGATGCGTGGATCTGTGAAAAAAGCAGGACATTAATCCAAAACACCATTTATGCTCCATCAAGCGCTGCATAAACATCTTCCAGTCAGCGTTGTGAGTTCATTCAGCAGACTGACTGGTGTCTCAGGATGGATTCAGAACAGGTGAAACCCCCGAGGCAAGCAGTTTCCTGGAAGGCCTCAGACAAATGTTGTTTTCCACCGAATGTGTTTAAGACATATGTTTAGTGCATGCAGAGTGCAGTGGATGGAGTCTTCTTCTAAATACAGGCTGCTGTGTAAATGGGCGTTGAATCGACAGCAGTATCTCACCTGTACATTCCTTTTACAGCAACGTCTCACGTACTTTCAAAGCAGGACTAAAGACTAAAACGTTGGAAACAAATTAGAATCAGTTTAGTCTTATTAAAATGTTTCCTTTCTTGATTAGCCTGCTCTTGATGTTTGCACCAGTCGGGGAGTCATTAGTCAGAGGCGAGCGGTTGAGCAGCCACAGGCCCCAGATGAGTCGGAAGCAGAATGTGGAATTAAGACCAGCTACACCCTTCATGTGGGTAAATTCTGGGTTTGACTCAATCCCAATTGGTCAATTCTACCAACCACGTTGGCAAGTAACCAAAACGTCCTCATAGCTGAGAACAAAGGAGGAGGTTTGTCAGCGCTTCCCCACATCTGGTGGAGCTTTAGTGAAGTTAACCAAAGTTAAAGCTCGTCAAACTCTGGCTTAATGTTTAAAGCCCAACATTTCCACCACGAGCAGCACTAGGAGACAGTTTAACAGGCAGAAACCAGAACCAGAACCAGAACCAGGCTCTGGGTGGGCGTCATCTGCCTCGAAACACCGGGTGCACCAACACTGGGTGCTCCTTCCTAAATGATTTCAGTGGCCACAACAATCTGTGACTTCACACCACCACAATGACCTGACACTAATTCAAGAGCGCAAATTAGAAATTCGTGGACGCAGGTTTTCATCACCACCGCTGACATCTGGCAGGCTCCGTACTAAAACCAAAAGCCTCTGCCAATAGTAACGTTGCACCCCAGAAACAGACAAACGTAGCAGCACAGATAAACATGCAGCCACGTCTCTTGTCTTTTAGGCCGATCTGAACCCAGACCACAGACAGGCTGCCAGTCCGGAGTCAGACAGAGGTGATCGTGTCTCGTCGACCAGCCCCTTCACAATGAGCGGTAAGGCTGCTGTAACAGGGTCAGCCGGCTCTGGCCTCATTCCACAGTCGGGGAATTATTTCTAGACAGTGGAGACGGGCAATTCTGCCCACACTGTCATGCCCGGCGCAGTAGGGATTATTACAGAGACTACATCAGGATCAGCAAACACACAGGAACACACATCATGGACACGTGAACACGAGCACGCAAACAAGAGTCATTATGATTATGAACACAAACACGCAGGGCTCTGGGTAGTTCTGCCGGCAGAAACTGCATCACGTACAGACCGTGTGTGGTAATGACACCTAGAGCACCGACAGGATCTTTAACCTCTCCTGTAATGACAGTCATGATGGCAGCGAAGTAGAGATGGGAGGTGGGGAGGGACGGGGGGGGAAAGTGCGGCAATGATACTTAGCTGGTGCTGGAGAGGTCAGGAAAAGATGAGGAGACGGGTCATGGAGGAGGCGATGGAGGGAGGTCAGGGTGAGACGGGGAGGAGATGTTAAAGGGGTGAATGTGAGGCCGAGGTCACGGTGAGGGAGTGTGAAGGATAGAGGGTTGATAGATGAAGACTGAGATCAATGAGGGGAGGGTGGGATGAGGAGGAATAATCGTGGCGAGGAGGCAAAAGGTTAGATGCACGGAGGGCAGCATAGATGAAGGACTGACAAGTGGATGGAGGAAGGAAGGAAGGAGGGAAGGCTGGCAGGGAAATAGCAGTGGGATGGATGGAAGTGGTGAGGCAGAGGTGGGGGGGAAGGACGGACAGGTGACAGGGAAAGGTGGAGCTGAACGAGGCGAAGTGAAGAGAGGAAGGGAATATTGGCGATGCAGAGAGAAAAAAGGCAAAATATTATATAAAATCTAAGATATCAAATTAAAGGATGGAAAGAAAAGCCCAGAAGAAGAGAGGCGAACTTTAAAGGACTGACAGGGATGCGGAGGACAAATAGAGGAAGGGATGGAGGGATGAGGAGGAGATGTTGGAAGGCTGAGGACAAATAGAGGAAGGGATGGAGGGACAGATGTGGGATAAACAGGTCAGTGCGCCTCATTAAAGTTGGCTCAGGGGCTGAGCTGGAAAGATAATTGTGTGGTTTGGTCTGGACCGGTCCGGCCCAGCTTGGCACACACTAGCTGCCGGGCCTCTCTGCTACAGCTGGCTGGACTGAACAGATGCTGGAGGATTAGCTGCTGGTTTTGGGTCCCGCCTTTCGCTTCGGTCTTACTTAATGTGACGGCGAAAGCTCTCTGAGGCTTCCTGTTGGCTCACTGGTTGCATAACATGCACGGTCTGATTTGTGGGTTTGAATCTGGGCATTCCATCACAGCGAGACCAACTGGAGCACGACGGTCCTACGCTGCAGTCAGGGGTTCCTGGCGCCCCGGCCTCAAGCTACAGCCCTTTGTGCAGTGACGTCTATTATTTTCATCAGCTGCTGATAACAATTTAGTCACCAAATGTTTTTGCTGAGGCCCGGCGATGCAGACAGACGCAGTCTTTGCCACGTAGACTGGAGGAAGCAGGGATCCAACCACCAACACTTTCTGTTAAAGCCGGGGTTACAGAAGACCTTAATCTGTGGGCAGCTGTTCTTCACAAGGACATTTTGAATAATAGAAATGTATCTGCTGCTCTGTGCCTGAAGCAGAGTGTATAACAGGAGTTGAAGTGAAGTTGCACCAACCAAGATCCATTTCCAGTTCATACCGTTTTAACTTAGCAGGTTTCTGAGCACTGCAGACGCCGCGCTGTAAAGTGGACCACGGGTGTAACATGTGTAGGTGAAGCACAGGTGCAAGTACGAAGTGAGCAGACACAACACCAGAACCCTGGAACTGGCTCTCCGACATGGAATTCAGTGAAAAGCGTCTATTGTCAGGCTTGTTGGTTTGAAAAATTCCTCCAACATGGCAGCGTAGCTTTCAATATGACACGATTCTGGCACCCAAATGTGGTAAAGGCAGGTGCAACCAGGCCACGAATAGTGTCACATCAGACTCCTTCTCGTCCGCAGACTGTAACGAAGCAGAAATGCCAATAGACTCTTATCTGAAAGCTGTTTGCTCTTCACTAAAGGTTACTACGTGGACGGGTAATTACCTCCAGGTAAATGTTGTGGGTGGCTGATCACCTCACCTGCTCCCCACAGACACTTTGGCGGGAAACCAACCACTTATTTACAAAAAGGAATTAAGTTGAGATTTGATGGAAACATTTATTGATCCCTAAGGGTAGCGCGAGTATGTATTATGTCACAGAAAAGAGACGGAGGGATCGGCTAAATTCACAAGACAACTAGTTATTAAAGAACACGACTCAAAATGTAACTGAAAGAATATCTCCGGTAAAACATTTCCCTGGAAAGTGACGCCAACCAAAGGCTGGAAATCACTGAAGCAGTATTTCCACTCTGATGCCAAATCCATCCCATTCCCAACAGCTCTGCCTAATTCTTTCCCAACCTGCCCGGGGGGGGAACCCGTCTGACCTTCAGCAGATTCCAGGATCAATATGTAACTTCTAATTGCACAGCTCCTGTTTCTAATGGAGCGGCAGGGTTGCAGCAAAACAGCTCACTCATCCAGAACCTTCTGTTGGAGACATAATGAGCACATGCACGTCGATATAAGTGATCAAAGTTTCCTTTCCTTGTGTTTCCCAGCAGACAGATGAAAATGGGTCAAAGGTCAAAGGTCAAGAACTGTGCTCGTGACAAACTACAGAGGTGACGAAAGAACATTTTTCTTTTCTTTTCCCGTTTATGCTAATTGCAGGTTAATCCTTTATTATTCGCACTTGAAGGAATCTAAATCTAAAGTATATCCAATATAGGGGAAAAAACTTGGTGGCCACCGGGGGGCAGCCTACATGGAGTATTTGGTGGCCGCCATGGTTAATGTTGAAGCCTGCTACCCATTCACTTCAACACAGTTGACAGTCGGGCGGCTGTGGCTGAGAGGGTAGTGCGGTTGTCCATTAACCCCAGGGTTGGTGGTTCGATCCCAGCCCCTGCTGTCCACATGTCGAGGTGTCCCTGGGCAAGACACTGAACCCTGAGTTGCCCCTGGTGTAGGCCAGCATGGCAACTGTGTCCCCATCAGTGTGTGAATGGGTGAATTAGACTACTGTTCTACCTTAGATTACTGTTACAGCGCTTTGGGAACTGTTTCGTTTGAAAAGCGCTGTATAAGAAAGAGTCCATTTACATTTTGACTGTGCAACTTCCACAAAAGATGTTAAAAAATTGGGTCTAGGTATCACACCTCTGTCGGAGCACAAGCCAAATTGTGTCCACAAATTAAAAAAGTTACCAAAAAGTCTGAAACCTAGCCATCATATTTGCGGCGTGTGCACATTTTGAACGGTATCCGTCCCCACGAATCAGATGCTTGCGTTGCTGCAGACGCGGCGTCACATGAGCTGCCCTCACGTATTCAGCAAACTACATTCGCCGCGCACTGAAACAGTCGCACACACGCACAGCCAGATGCTCCTGACTGCAGCCGGGCCGCTTGACAGATGATTTAAAAGCATAAAAGTGGGTTTTAAAATATTCATCAGCGTGTATAGAAAGGTGAATCATGAATGATTGAAGACGGCATTATGATGAGTGCCATTAAACCCCTCTACCCTCGTCGCCAGCGGAGCTATAAAGACACGCTGCCGCGCTAATGTAGCCTCTGGTTTTCCCACAGCAGAGAAAATATCAACGCTCACCAGTCAGTGAGACGTGTCACTGAGGGCAGCTGTGAGTGACTACGCCTAAAACAGCTCATTTAACAAACATCCAGCTTCTTAAATCTGAAGACAAAACTCTGTATGTTTAAGCAGCTTCTGACATTTCATAGATTGAACTGTTAATCAATTAATTAACCAAAAGATGAATTGGTAATGGAGACGAGCATTAGTTACAGCCCCAACATCGTTGTCAATTCAAACCCTTCCTTTGGCCAGCCAAAGCAACGTGAAGACTCTGAATCGTTTAATCAAAAATGTAATCAACGAATGCATTAATAATAAAAACTAAAAAAATCATTCATAACTCACGGAAGCCCTTCTCAACTCGCACACTAACGAAAAAACACCTCACAAAATGTCCATCGGGCATCAAGACACACGAGCAGAGTGACAGAAATCTGAACGCCGGCCAGCTCAACCCGAAATAGATGAACAGAAGCGTAGAGAGTGTGGAAGCCAGCGCCGGAGCCGAGGAGGTCGTGCCAGTCACCAGGGAGACGGCAGCGACGCTGCACTGAGCAGAATCCACAAAACCATCTGCCATCAGGACTCCGTAGCACTGAACGAGCTTCCGTCAGAGCCCTGAAGTAAAGAGCTCCGTCCCGAAATATAAGCTGCTGGGGACGCAGTTATGAGGCTTTGAAAGCAGCGACACCTTCCGGGGAACTAACATTTAAGTCGGGATCATTTTGGCCTGTTTTCTTGCCATCTTGCAGGCAGGTGGAATGTTTCCACTAGGAAGATATTCCAACACCTTTTCGTGTGTTTAGAAATCGGCGATGATCCCGCAGACGCAAAGTACAAAAGTCCAGCGTACAGCTGAAACCGTGGCGTCCTCTGGATGACTTCACGGTGAGTCAACCCACAGCATCGTCGCCTCAGCTTTGGCACTTGACCGGCCTCCGGAACGTTTCCCGTCACAAAATACGTCGTCGCTGACGGGGTTTGTTGTTGGTGTTTCTCAAACACAAAGCGCGAGTTTCCCCGCCTTTGCTTGTCGTTAAAGGCGGGGACTCCTGCCATTTGAGTACTCGCATAGAGTTTTAGCAGCTTTTGGCAGGTTCAGCTGCGCCTCCATCCCCCTGCCGTTCACTATCGCCCACACTTCTTCGTCTTGGTCCTCTCTGGGTTTACTGGCGGCTCATGTCACAGCTAACGTTCTACATACTGCCACCTGCTGTACCGGAGGGAAACACTGCCAACTTGTTTTTAATGAAGCCTGATATTATCACCACAGCCCCTTAAATCACTACAACCTGACTGTATCTTACTGTCGAACGGAGTACAAGCTGCCGTATGAATATTTTTTTCATACAGCAGCCAAACTACAAACTGAAAGTTCTGGCTGTTAACTCATAAACATTGCTCAGATAATATTTTTGCACCCCCTACACTACATGTATAGCTCCGCATAGCCATTCATATTATTGTACAGTTTGTTTTCTCAAATTTTCCTTTATTTCACTTGTTTTATTTTTCTTCACATTTTAATGCACCAATTCAAGTCCTTGTATGTGAAAACCTACTTGGCAATAAACCTGATTCTGGTTTGGATATTTAAAAAATCTGCTCTTTCAGTTAATATAAAAACGGTGCTGCTTTAGCTGATCGTGCATGTAATTCTCCTTTCCAGGAAACGGATTTCATCCACAGAATTTTAACATTTTGTAAAATATTCTGCTCTGACGCGTTTTATACTTTGAGCAGGGGAGTGAAAATACTCATTTCTACCTTTTCTTTTTGCCTCCAGCATCCTTCGCTCCCTCTCACTTTCTCTTTCCTAACCCCTCTTCCTCCTCTTCCTCCTCTCTCTCTCTCTCTCTCGCTCTCTCTCTCTCTCCTCCCATCCATCCATCACCGCTGTCAGTGTGTGACAGATTAGTCCTCGTCTCACCATTACCGTTTAATGAGCCGGCCTTACATGGAGACGCTCACCCATGAAACTCGTTACATCAGACATGACATTCAGCTCAGTGTGTGTGTGTGTGTGTGTGTGTGTGTGTGCGCAAAATGGCTGTCTTGATTGTTTTTGAGCAAC
>JAVQJF010087874.1:0-42837 GCA_036023855.1 Gadopsis marmoratus
CCCCCCCCCCCCCCCCCCCCCCCCCCCCCCCCCCCCCCCCCCCCCCCCCCCCCCCCTCCTGAGAAAAATGCAAATGCCTTCAGCACGTATTGTTGCGCAGGTAAATGTATCGACAGAAATCTATTAAACAACAATAAGACATCCATCAGGGAAAAGATTATGAAGAGAAAGAAATTGTCCACGTGAACCTGAGGACAGTTTGCTGGTGTTGTGCTTCTCTAATATCCAACTTCCTCAGTTTAGAGATTGAGCTGATAACCGTCAAATAGAGATAAGAGCCTTGAGCCTGAGGCCTTCTTCTCAAAGATCTGACGCTGTTTTTTTTTTAATTACAGTGTCACTGTGATTTATAGAAATGTTTCACTGAAACACAGACTGCCGTTTTAATGAAGGTCCTCTTCATTGGTAGCACAGTGTGTATACAATACCGGTAAAAATAAATAAATACACACACACACACTTCAATGATTGAAGGCTTTTATTGAATTGCATGATGTGTGGTGCAGATGGTGTAGTGCTTCGCAGCTGGACGTTATTGAAGGCCGGCCCTGGAAGATGAAACATACATTTAGTGTGGCTAGTTGGGTACTTTAACATAATCTGCTCATGGCGGTTTACTTTGGCCAAATGTATGGATTCAGTTTACTGTTATCACTGTTTCAGTGTGCAGTGGCATAATGTGGATTGTTGTGTTCGGGGTCACTCACCTCTGTATCTCCTCCTCAGGGTGTTCAGGCTAAAAGTGTCCTCCAGGGTATCTGAGCACTAGTTTGAAGGTTCCCGGGAGATACCATGTGGTAATGTACTGTTTCAGTTTCCGTGATTGGTTCTGTAAAAGGTAATATGCATGAAGATGATGCACACTATCTGACAGTAGTGTGTTGTACATATATTATGATTACATGTCCAGGGAGGGACGGAGGTCCCTATACTGTGGTAGTAGTCAAGGTTGTAGCCAACGGCAGGCTATATAAGGCTGCTGTCAGGACCACATGCATATCGTGGGCCACAGTAGGGTTTTTATGTGAAGATGGCTGTTCTGATGTATGTATTGTGGGTGAAAGAAACCTCTGCCTCAAGCCGGCCATCCTAACAGCATTACATAGGTTTCCACAGGCCTTGGAAATTCTTAAAAGCTTAAAGAGTTGCAACATTAAGGAGCCTCACTGAATGTAGTAATGTGTGTAATAAAACTGCATCACATTTATGAGCAGGATTCAAATCTCTGGCTCTGTCCTCCTGAAGAAACGGCACACAGGTAAAAGTATTGTTTACCTTCATTATGAGTGTTGCAGGTTTGAGTTTCACCCAAACTGCTACAGTATAATCTCCTGCATTAAAACCCTGACCCCGTAAAAAATATCCAGCTACAAAAAAGTGGCTAAACATGTCCAAATGTAGATTTAGACCACTTTCTAACCTCAAGTTGAGTCTAACTCTAACTAATCTATAGTAAGCTATGGCCAATTACCTTCTGTTAAAAAGTCCTGCTGCTACTTCACAATAAAACTTGTATTTGCTAGAGGACAATTTCTGTCTAAGTGCTGAACGTCTGTTAACAGCATGATCTCTCTCTTGTTTTCTCCTCTGCAATGCTTTGATCCCATCATGGTTGTGTTCAGGTATTTTTTTTTTTTTTAAAAAGGTTCACAGTTTAGTATGTAGGTACGTTGTCAGACAACGTTTTTTGATTTGGATCTTTAGTATTCAGTGAGTACGTAATCCAAACTGAGACCCAACAAAAGGAACATGGCAGCCAATGATAGAGGTGGACTGCTGCCTAAAATACGTAGTGCAACAATTAGATTTTATAAGCCAAGCCAAATGATATTTCCTAATCCATGCTGGACATAAAACTACAACCTTTTAAGCAACACGTGAGGTCACCAGTATGGTAAAGACAGGACTCTCTGTATCTGCCAGGCACGACTTTGTGGTTCTCACATGTCAACCAGCGGAAGTGTTGTTGCATTTGTTTGATTTATTTGGGAGTAGATGTGGACAGGTGAATTATTATTTTCTTGACTCACATTTTCCCTACGGTGAAACCAGTCCTCCTAATCTTATCAGTGCAGTGAGGTACACCGCGTTTGTATACTTTATCTTGACAAAAAGCTCAGCAGTCAGAAGCTCAAGCAAGTACATGTCATACCCCTTTTTATATAATGGCCACTTTCCAATAAATGCTTTATATGGACGTGTCTCTGAAAGCATGTTGTGTTATGCTCTAAGAGTTTATCCTTGCATTTTAATGTGACATTACTTCTAGTGTATGCATCGTGCAGTCGGAAGTGTGTGTGAGAGCTTTGTCTTCACACACATGGATCCCATCGGGGCTTCCTCTGTTGTCCTCTGAAGCTGGGAGGAGTTAAAAATTGGACCCCTTGCTTTTTAGATGGAAACTGTGATCTATTGCTGCGTTTGATGAGTTCAAACGAATATGCACTGACACATGCACACACACGAAGCTCAAACACTTTTACTGTACATCACAAACAATACCTATACTGTGTGTCATTAGATAATTTTTCATTAGATCTTTTTCCTGCAACAGCATCCCAGTTCCTTACTTACTATAAGTCTAAATGTACTATAGAAAAACAGTATTTAATATTTAAGGCTACTTTCAAGACTTTCTTTAGAACAATTTTTTGAAATTTCTTTCAAGCACATACTCAAAATCACTGCAAAGTTCTTGCACACAAGAAAGTTGTATAGATGGCTGCGCCAAACTAAAATCAGTCAATCAATCAATCAAACTTTACTTGTATAGCACCTTTCATACAGGTAAGTGCAGTTCAAAGTGCTTCACAGATGTAAAGATAATAAGACACAACATGCGTAGACCTTTAAAAACAACAGGAAAAAAAAACGTGAGAAAAAAAAGCACATGACAAAATATAAGATGAAAATGTAATAAAATAGATTTTAGGCTATAATAATATAATAATAATAATAAGGAAAAAGTATGAAAATAGAGTTAAACAAAAACTAGACTAAAAACTAGGTAAAATGATAAAATAAGAAAGAAAAAATCTGACTGTGAAAGAACCAAACATTTCTTTTACTTACTTAAGACATTTTGGACGTCAGTGAATACAAGCAATCAACAGTGTGCAGTATTTTGTCCCTTCCCAGTCATGGGCATGCAGTAAACCACTGCACATTTTCACACTGCTCTACTAGTCTGTCAGTCTGTCATTATCAATGAATACATGAATGTACACTGGCACAGTATGCACCAGCTTCTCGGCACTGTATGGAAATGCCACTATAATCATTCTGAGACATATATTCTTTTTGTCCATTATTGGTTTGTAACAAGTTGACATGATGAATCAGGAACATTAACTGTACATTACCACTGAAATGAATGTTAATTAGCCTTTACAAAGAATACGTTGTTCTTAATTGGCCGTGACTTGTGTATAGTACATTTTGTTTAAATAATCCTCTTGTTAAAAATACACTTGTTAGTGCAGGGCATGAGCTGCAGAGGCGAGATTGGATCTGACAGGAAATTTACCTACTGGGTTGATGTATCTGTTGATGAGGAAGACACTGATAGAGACATGCTGCACACAGCAAGCTCTATCCCAAGGTGTGTGTAGGAGATGAGAGATGAATTTGCATGTACTGCATTATAGGGGGAGAGAGTGAGGAGGAGTGAGAAGAATATTTGTGTATGCACATATGTAATGCATACACGGGGCATTTATATTCACATCACTGGTTATCAGTCTTATCTTTTTCAGAACCAGATCATGCAGGCGCACAGTCTCATTATCCTAATCTTCAGCTCCATTACTCTCCTGCTCCCCCTCAGGGTGGACATTTAAACACACAGCCTCTCCTGATCTCATGATGGAGTTATTCTGTCCCAGTGCTCTATAATTCACACAGGGCACATAGTTCAGCCACTCCTCCCCCGGTGTTCCCCTTTTTCTTTCCTTTGAATGATGTGACAAAGAGTTGGCATCAGCACCTTTTTAGAAACAATACTTTAAATGTCCCAGCTCTCTGGCGGATCCAGCACCCAAGAGGAGATCATAGTAATCAGCAAATGACTATGACGAACTCTGTGGCTAAAGCAAAGCTGCTGGCCAGAATGCTGCACTGAGAGCAGCATAGGTTGATAGTGTTAAACATGTTTAAATTATGATTTATTAACCCGACTAATAGCCCACAGAATCAGTTTAGGCCTGTGTCCCACAGGGCGGATGTTAAAACATGCTACCAACCAGCTTCTGATCTCACTGCTCTCTAATTCACACCGGTCACACAGCTCAGCCGCTCCTCCTTATTTTCTTTCTCTTTGTTTTTTTGACCTCTGCACCCTTTTTCACGTATCAGCAAACTAAGTCCTTCAATGGTTCTCATCTGTCATTTTCTCTAATCTCTCACTACCTTTTGGTGGTTAATAATTTATGTTGTACAGTGTATTACAATGAACATTTGTATTGACTAAATAAAAAAACAGTGTATTGTTGATAAGAGCAGCCCTGATCACAAACATAAACCGGTTGAGCCCTGAGGATACTTTAACCCACATGCAGTTTAGCTTTGAACTGCGAGGCTGTTCTGTATTTGGTAGACCACAGTTCTGTCTTCTTGTGTTTGGTTTGGCTCATTCCTAACTAAAGTAATCACCGGGCCTGTGGTCCACTCAGAGAAGAAGAAAAATAAAAAGAGAAATGATGGAGTGATGAGTGGGGGACTGAAGAAAAAGAGCCGACTCAGGAGAGAAAGATATACATCTGGATCCACTTTGGGACAATTTCATCCCTCCTTCCATCCAAATCCGAGACCCCCAATTTTCATGGTGCCTCCTTTGAGGTGCCATTCCATCAGTGAGGGGAGAAATATTTGCCTACGAGCAAGTGTCGTTGTTAAGTTTCAGGAAGTGCATTCACCACATCCACTCACTATCAAAACGACTGCGACTGCATGCAGAATTGGTGGCCTGGATATCAAATGTATAGGTAGTTTTAATAAAATATAGAAAGACCGGGCAACTCGGGCTTGAGTCATTCTCGAGATACAGCGGCATCAGGTATCAGTTTTCAGGTTTCCTTCTCAATATGTGCAGAGAGAGACCAAGTTGTGGCCTTGCCAGTTATTAATTTTCTATGAATGTCTGAGAGGTTAAAGGTCAGACTGAGCGATGGGAAAACCCGACTTCCTGTTTTAGAAGATGGACTGTGTCAACATGCCTGAAGCCACAGAAAAACACAATATCTGACCACCTATACAGGTGCTTTTATTTTGACCAAGCTTATGTATCCAGGCCTCCAGTGAGAAGGTGGAGGTTAAAATGAGGATAAGGCAAACAGACTTATAAAGAAGTTACTGACTCACAGCCAGTTGGTCAAACTGACACAATGTTATTAAGTGGATACAGAAACTGTAACTATTCAAGCAGTTGTATGTAGTTGCTTCTTTGTCTTGTGCTCTTGGGTTTCTCTGTCTGCACGCTGCTCTTTCACCGACCTCCCTTTTACTGAATCGTCCTATAGTCCTCCACACGCATGCATTTAGGTCTGGAATGATAAATGGCTTTCTTTGATTTGTGCAGATGTGTCATTGGCAAAGGATGGAGTGTAATGTGTATAATCAAAATCAGAAGCCACTAGTTGTTATCATTCTTTTTCTCTCTGTCTGTTTCCCTGTCTGTCTCTTGTCTTTCTAAAAGCCCTCCATCTGCTGCTGCAAATGTAGGGTCGATGTTTTGTGTCACATCATTGATACCCTGCTGGCTGAGATTGCGTCCACATTTCCTGTGCAGACACCACCTTCCCATGAGCCATAAATTCATGATGGGCTTGTCAATGTGTTTTTCAAAGTCATTATTCCAGAGTAATTCAATCTGATTGATGCCAAATCAAATTTTGCCCCTTAGATACTGAATCTGATGCACGTGAAATCAAATCTCGAGGGGGCCTGTTTCTTCACTTACATGTCCGGTGGATTTATACATATCCATCTCACAGGAAAATTACAATGTGAAGCAGGCCTCTGGGAGTCTTCGTGTTGTGTCCTGTGCAGCACTGTAATTCTTATTGACTCCGTTCATTGATAGATGCAGCCAGAGGAAGGGGGGGGGGGTCTGTTGATCACTGACGTCTGCTGGTGAGATACTCATGAACAGGATTTTTATTTATGATCTGTCTGATGTATAGTTTCTTTAGAGACTAACAATGACTTCAATTCGGAGACCAGTGACAGGAAGTAGATGGAGGAAATGTGAGGATGAGGTTTATAAAGGTTATAGATCACATCATGCCAGAAACTGTAGGCGGAGGAGGGCTGTTGTTTGTTTGCAGACTTAATTGGGCGATATGAAACAAAATGGGATTGACCTGATGGCAAACACCAAATCGGCTCTGCCAGATCAGGTGGGCGGTGAGATCTAAAATGAGAAAGAAATTTAGAGTCCAGGAGAAGCCAGATGTCCCTAACAGGCCCCTGTAGGATTCCAGCCAAACACCATCAAGCAGATGACTACATATTAGGTCAGCATCACACACACACAGCGATTGGAAGCCTTGCCGCCACATTATGACCTCATGCAGGAAGCATCACTCATCAAGAGATCACGGATTTCTTCCTTGAAAATATGTTCTATTTATTTACACTCGCTAATATCCGAACACGTGATCTACTTTTTCCTCTCTTTTTAAAACTTGTTACGTACATACGTACATGCAGTATATTCTCCTGCACACAAACTCACATTCACACGTGTGCTACCTGCATCTCTAGGTTCGCATTCTTAATCCAACAGGTGTGCATGTATGCAGACATACTGGCACCACATGCTCGCCAGTTTTATATTCAATGTGATACGCCGGGAGCGGTGTTTTTACAAGTCGAAACCCCTGAACCGTGTCCACCCAGCTTCCTGTAGGGGAAAAGAAAGAGCAACCCTGCCCCTACACTGCACTCCTATAGCTGCGATAGGGTATGCTTTAAGACATGTAGCTGATACTTTTCTACTCAGCATACAGTAGCAGATGACACAAGACATGGCAGAATGGGAGTGACATAAAAGTTAAGAGCCCAATTCAGTCTTCAGATGTTTTATGCACATGCTAGGTGATGTAGGCTTCTGCCAGATGAGAAAGCCCTTTCTTTCTCCAGGGCAGCTGTGTGGGTGTAGCAACTTGTAAGACATGTCAGAATTCATACCGCCACACATTTCTCTAATCGCTTGAAATGGACTTTGTATACAAGCTGAATTCAATGCATCACATCTTGTTCCCCGAGTGTTCTCTAAAATGAGATACAGTCACTTGTAAACTTCCAAGTTGATACACTAATAGAAGAAATGTGCGCGACGTAGCAGAACTCAGTCCTACAGCATCTAGTTGTGCCAGACACGCAACAGCACATGGTTGTCAACAATCTTTAGCCAACTTACACTAGAAATTGCTGTTTTGATGGGTGCCGGTGCTCTGTTTTGTTTTGTATTTCATTTCTACTTTACAACATTAGAAACAGAAAGTGTGTAGTGACTACTTGGGGGTAAATGGACGGTACAAAATGGTCTGTTATTGCTATGAACTATGAATCACTCTAAAGCTCCCAGCTCGCTTAGTTACATCGGCAGCAGACAGCGAAGCAGACAGAGATCAGGAGGTCGACAGACATCAGCAAGTGTTTTTGTTTTTTTAATTCAATTTGTGGATTCTGCGAGTCTGATTCCACTAAGCCAAATCAAAATGACAAGATTTGTGACGATCATTGGAAAACGCACCGCAGTTTCTTTTCAAAAGCTCACTGACCGATGAGGGGAAATCATTCTTTGTTTGTTCTCTAAACCTACTTCCCATAGCTCTCATGTTCCGACATGTCCAGCTGCGGCAAGCACAGCGAACGGGGGATTAATACTAATGATAGCGGTGCAATGTGTTTTCTTCTGCGTGTGTGTTCTTGTGTGTGTGCGAATCGTCCCCAGCGGCATCGGTTGCAGGTTTCGGGCACATGTTGTGGAATTAAGGAATTAGTTGTAACAAATAACCTCATGTGCGCGCACCCTTTGCCGCATGCACTCAAGTCACCGCACAATTACAGCCCTCACACCACTGTACTCATCCACACATGTTCCTCCAGTTTTTGAATTGTGCATGCTTCATCTAAATTCTTCTCTTCTTTCAACTCTGTTCGTCTCCGCTCTCCTCTGTTGAATTTTTGTGACAGTTTGTGTTAAAGAAAAGTTATCTTAGTAACTGTGAAAGTTGCTGTAACGTTAGGCTTACATTAGTAAAAGATAAAGTAATAGGATGGGGAAAGCCAAGTTGTCAGAGACTGCCTTTCTCTAAGAAGGAAACACAGTGAAGAACAGCACGTTTTCCACTGTTGCCACTGGGTTCAGGTTCTAGCTAATCAACGGTGCACACAGCCGTGACTGTTCTGTTCCAGGGGACTGGAGATAGAGTGAGGGAGGGGGTGGACAGGATGAGGGTCCTGCCTGAAAAGGGGGCATATGGCTGGAAGGAGGGAGAGAGTGCATGTGGTTGCGTGATTGAGGCATGTGTGTGTGTGTGTGTGTGTACATGTTCATGAGACCTTGAACGTTCAACGATTGTCTTTTTGCCTGTGCAAATTTCCAGGGGCCCGTGTGTGTGTTTGTGTGTGTCAGTTAAGTCTACATGTAGATGAACAAATTATGTCAGTAGTACCAAGTCACTTAATAGTGGAGAGTTAAGTGAGTTGTGTTTCTGAGGCTGTGCTATAATCACTATCAGATGTCTGGGTGGAGGCGTAGGACGGGGGGAAAAGGGAAAGAGACCTATTGTATGGGTGTGTGTCTGTAAATGGGAAGGAAGACAGAATGGATAGAAGACAGATGGACAGAGAAGGAAAAATGATATGGGTGCATGACAAAGAATGCTAATATGCTTATGATATATGTGCTTATGTTGTGCCAAAAAAAATCTATGCACTCATCCACAATATTTGCACTTCACACAGCATGCATTTGTGTGAGTCACCTTAAAACAGGTTCTCTTGGTGCACCTCACCACGTTGTAAGATTTTCTTTTCTACACTGTAAAAGATAGATTTCTGTCCAACTAGTGCATTTCAGGTATGCCGTGATTTGCAGTGTCAGTACTGAAACACGTACGTGAAACGGATGCAAATGGAATATTTCAGATTTTTGAGCTCAGATGTCTGATCTTTCTGTGTCTGCTGTGTATCCCAACGTTGAAATGACATCAGATCATCTTACAATGACGTGTACAGTTGAACGCTGTTCATTACTCCGCTGCTGCTGATTGGTGTCTCCAACCTGAATCTAGAAGCTGGTGGGTGGCAGTTGTTTATCTGCATATAAAGGTGTCTTGCAGCAATTGAGTGTGCAGGGTCTACTTGTATTCAGCGAGGCCATGTCCTAATCATTGTCAGATGGTGGACAGAGTCCTTGCGTCTGGAGCCATTTACGAGGCCTGTGGCCGCCTGGGGAGGTTGGGGGTGGGAGGTGTAAGAGGGGGAAAATATCCACCCAGCGAGGCTGTCCTTTGTTGTCTGAGAACGTGTGAGTTGGAGAATTAGTGGTTAGCCAACAGATTTTATATGACAAACTGATTAGATGTGTCCAGCGACCAGCAAAGATGACTTACCTTAATAACCAAAAAAAATGTAATCTAATATTTTTCACTTCTGTACAACATTTAAATGATAAAGTGGTTTATGTGATTCATTTCTTTGTGTGTAGGAATGAAAGAAAATGTCAATATTTAAATGTTTTAATTTGAAATTCTAAATAGGCCTTAAGAAAAGAAAAGTTAGACAATGACCCATTTATGTGACCCACTGATTTACCTGCTTCCAAGTGCAAGTGGCTAAACTCACGATTATTATTGGCCATGAGTTTTGGTGTAAATGAGTCAGACAAAAGTCGGCTTAGTGTTGAGAATCAACAATGGCCTTTGGTGTAAAAGGAGGATTACACTGTTGGTTTCCTTGATCACTAACTCCTGTTCATATTTGGCTCATGTAGTAGGAATATTTTCCTTTGCCCGTGATGTTATTGCTCCAAAACTGTTAAATGTTGTGGTGCCAGGAACTTGACTCGGCTACATATGTTGTTTGACATCTTGTCATTTCAAAAACTGGCAAAAAATGGATTAGAAATGAAGCACACGCTCCAAAAATAGTAAAACAATCCATTCGACCAAAGTTTATATTCTGTTTTAACATGTAATAAGCTCAGACTGGCACGGACAAATGTGAGGGGCTCTGTAGGGCGAACTTAAACTCAACGGAGGTAGGTGAAGGATGTCAAATAAAATAAAAATGGAATATTCAACATGCAGCTGGTAAAACAATGAATGCTTTAAAAATTGACTAAAATAGCCTGTGTTAAAATACCCACACTGTGGCGAGTTTTTGAGACATTTCCAAACTCTTTATTGTACTTGCAAGAAGAGCGAAAAGTTACATATGTTTGGGTAGGTATCTGCGTCTAGGTTGTAAAGCGTTTTTTTTCTTTTTTCTCTTCGGGAATCGCTCCATCAATCTGCAGTAATCTATTTACAAAGTCCACATGATTTATTAGGAAATTTGTTAACTTTGCACAAGATACACTGAGTTCTGTTAGACTTCTTAAGATCTCGATGGCAGAGATGCTACTGTGCCATGCAGATCTCAAGGGCAGATTCCAAACCTTTTTCTGACCCTTTGCAAATGTATGTAATTAAGCAATGAAAAGTTGTTTGAGCTGTGCCATGGCCAAGCCTTCTGCAGCAGGAAATTAAGGATAATCTGGAGGCTGTGGACACTCTTTGTTGCCACAAGGCATTCTCAAGGTGCAGCACTGGCTCTCCGTCAAGATTGGTTTTCATTCCATATGAATTAGTTTTGCGTGTTTCTACCCTGACTGTGCCCTCCCCATCACCTCCCTATGTTGTTTCCAGTCTGCTTGTGTGTCTGCTGTCTGCTTTTTATTCATCAATCTAACCTTACCTTCTAACTAACAGGCCTACAACTGTCTACACAAAAAATTCCTTGAAGGAAAATTGTCCCCAACTTATCCAATCAATTTACTTTCCAGAAATTTAGTTGCAAAAAACAAAAACTATTCTTCATCCATAAAGTGGTTTATCATCAAACCAATATAGTCATTATGTGAAAAACAGTATCAGTTTTATCTTTTGTTTTTTTCTCATTTAAACATTCTACGCCATAAACACATTAGCCTGTAATGTATTTAATCATACCAGACAAAACACCACTTGCTATTAAAGCAACATGTGCACGAGGCTGCTGGTTTCGGGTACTGACACATTTTGGATTCTAATTCGAGCACTGAAAGGTAATAACAGTGTTATACTTTCACTAAACCCAGTAAACACATTATTGGCCATAATCACATTAATATGCACTTGTAAACATAGCTGCTGTTCAGCTGCTCAGTGATCTCTAGAAAGACGCATCACAGCAATGATCGTGCTAATGGAAACATATTTATTGTAACACCAACTTAGGAGTGTCAGATATTTAGATTTTCCTTGTGCCTCTCTGCTCTTCTTCTCTACATTCTTGGGCATTTAGTCAGACTGGGGTGCAGGTAGGGAGGGCCTCGCGTGTTGGATATCATAACAGAGGAGTGAGCTGTACGGAAGTAAGCATGGCACTATGTATGTTTTGAAACCAAAGAAGAAGTCCTTAACATGTTTACAGTAGTCCATTATAAAGTTCAGTGTTTTTTACTTTAATGTTCAGTTTTTTAAAACACATTTGCACCCAAATGGGGTATTATTTTCACATACATCTGACTTCAACTTCTGACGTAATGTCTGCTGTTAAAATGAGCCCAAACTCAAGAGTGAACAACTTGAACTTCCTCAGCTGAAGTTGCACGGTGGATGCAATTTTCGGTTGGGAAAACATTTCACTTTGTGACTGATTTGAGACACGAGAGCATAATTCCGCAGATTTACTGTGAAGGGGGAGCATGTGATTTTGCGGTGGGTCCGTGCCGCCGTGGTGTCGAGTCCCTGTGTGTTTAGTGTTTTTGTTGTAATAAAAGAAGAAAAGAGGAGAGATGTCAGTTTAATTGAGCGGTGAGTAGGATCATTGTTGGATGCGCTTCAGGTTTCACCTGTTTTGATCTTCCAAATGAGAAGCTCCATCCACCAACCTGTTTCTTTTGCAAGTAAAGGCTCTGCTTCACAGCTCATTTAACGTAACGGGATGCCCATTTTAAAATCCAGAAAGTACACTTTTTTATAAAAAATAAAAAAACTTTTACTCACCTCTTGTTTGCAAATACATCTAATCATAAGAAACAAAACAAGAAAATAAATTAGGGCTACAGAAAGTGTTGATTTTGCACAAGAAAGGTTCCAGAGTGAACAGGCGGAAAAGATTTGGTAACCTGGCAGGTAAGTAGGTTTGTTCCTTGTTTCAAGTCTTCAGGTGGGGAAGGTGCATACTGAGGGGTCTATAGAGCCAGTAATGAGTCATATCCTTCAAACTGCTGCTCTCAATCTCGCACACCTCCTAAAATTCAAACTGCAATGACCATCACACACATATACATACAATTACTCGCACAGGCACAGCTCTAACCTGTTCATGACTCCATACTGTACTTCACACCTCGGAGGGGGGGGGGGGTTCTGGGGAAACACATCATGCCAGTCACCGATGTCAACGCGTCAATCAAACCTGTGCAAACACGGTGGGGGTGGTCTGCAGACGCTTTGACTTTGACTGACAGGATGCACTTTTTGAGTCCTTCTGCGGGGCTGTCATCAGGTAGCAGAATAAATACAGATATTTTTAGTATTTTTATAGAGAACTAAAAGCAACATACAGACAGGATATGTGGCACCTGTACGGACCCACGACCAAATCTAGATGAGGACATTAAATGGTAAACAGTTTGCTTTTCAGAGATAACATCTACCATCTGTGCTGGAAACACACTATCTATATTACATCAAAAAGGCTTGAGGAAAGGGGAAAAGTTCAGCTGAGGTCAGGCTACATGCAAACTATGGTTGCCTGGATTTTATTGGAGTTGGCAGGAGTTTGCCTAAGAGAATTAAAGCTCTCTGTTTTGTGCTGCTGGCGTCGATATTGCCATTGTCTCATAAATAGACCCAGGGAATGTTTTTCATTAAAGAATAAAAAAAAAGAAAAGAAAAAGATGAACATCCTTGACACCGTGTTCCACTCCGCATAGCTATTTGAATTTTGAATTAAACTGCGAGCGTGTACGTGTACGCACACACAGTGCAATTGTAATTTGACATGCAAGTTCAATGAAGCCTGTCTGTGTGTGAGCTCTGTTTTCCTGCTGGAGAAAACATACTTTGATGCTTGTTACAAATGATTAAAGTATATCAGTTCAGTTCTCTGCCTCACTGCACTCCGTCTCCCTCCCTCTTCTCTCTATCTGTCTTTCTCTTCTTCAACACTTTCTACTTTCATCAAGAATAACGGCTTTGATTTTCTTTCTTTGGGCCACTTGGGGGCAGAAGAAGTAAGTTCATATTACAAACTTTATTAGTAAACAGTTGCTTATTATCATGCAAATCCAGCAGTTAAAGAGCAACATTGTCGCTGTGTTTCTGGCCACCTAATGAATATGTGACCAATATTTATTTCACTATGCTTTTGTTTTTGGTCTCTACCAACTCCTGGGGGAAATATGTGGCTCTTTAGCTGCTAAGTGCTCCACTATGTTCACCAGCTAGTCGCTAACTGTCTGTCTGTTGTTTGGTGCTGAGCAGGTACAGTGCGTGTTAGAGCTAAAGTGACACATTTGGAGTGGAGCGAAACAAAGTAAGCAAAGTAAGTTGCTAGCCAGGACAGCAAAACAGTGAGATGAAACTATTAAGCTCCGTAAAGCCGAGTGGAGCTGCAGATTTGGGTGACCCATTTATGACACCTGTCACATTGTCATTTGATACATTATTATAAAAATATAAATTAGCTGCGTTAATGAAAATATTTTAAATACCGTCACAATTTCATTGATCCCGAGGTAACATCTTCAATTTGTTTAATTTTGTCCAACCAACAGCCCAAAGCCAGTCAAATTACGATTGTATGAAACAGAAAAGAAATACTTACATTTAAGGTGATACGACCAGAATCTGTTTGGCCTATTTGCTTGGGATATTACTTAAGCAATTAGTCTATTATTAAAACACTTGCATATTAATCAACTAATTGTTTCAGGAAGGATTTTGGACACATTAATTCCACTGATTTCAAGTTATTCCCCTTTTCCCTTTATTTACTGTTTTCTGCCTTTTCCTAATTCCATGTCTCTAGTATATTTCTGTCCAACTCTGAAATTGTTTTGAATGTAGCAGAGTCCGTTTGTGATGCATTTCTGGGGGAGACTGGCCTGTAAATTCAGTTGGATGATTTGCATTGTAATTTAATGATATGAATGAATATGAATGTGTGTTTTTATAAGAGAAAATTAAAGTATAAAAACAGGAAAAACAGATCAGGCAAAAGAGAGAAACAAACCTGTGTTACATGGTATACTACACTGCAGGCTCTCCCTGAGTCTGGCTGTATTTAGGTTTGAATCAGTGTTGGTTTAGATTTGTGATTTTTGTCACAAACAAAGTGTGTGTGTGTGTGTGTGTGTGTGTGTGTGTGTGTGTGTGTGCGTGAGACCAGCTAACAGAAGTGCCTCAGAGCAGTGATGTGTGAGCATAGGGTAAAAGGCCAGGCTTGCTGAGTGATTGCCACATTACCCATAAGTATGAATCAAACTTCTGTTCAGACATTTGGCTATTTACGGACTCACATGAATTTGATCATGTGTTTTCTTTTAATGGTTTTCTAGGATTTACTAAAACCTCTATGGCAGCACTGTTTAACTGCAGATGGTGAAGGGTGGGTGGCAAGAATGGGAGTGCATGTGAATGTCTTGGCATGCGGTCTTTTTTTCTCTTCTCCATATGTAGAATGTATTTCAGCGGGACAAATCGATTAACCCCCACCCAAAAATGAGCTGAACCGCAGCTGGAGAATTCACATCCCACATAGAATGGAAAAATGTGCCGCTGCGGTATTGCGGCCCGGCAAACACAAATTCTAAAACTGTGAGCGGCGCTGAAAATAAGTCGATCTTTTATGTTCATACAGGCTTTTTTACCAATCAGTTAAACTTCAAGCATGCCTCAAGGTTATTGTACTTGGCCCCAATCACCTCCCGAAACACATTATCTAAAGATATAGTTTCTCTAGACGGCATTGACCTGCCCTCCAGCGCCAATAATGAAACTTGGGAGTTATCATTGATCGGTATATGTCCTTTAACTCCCATAAACAACAAACTTCAACGACTTTTTTCATCTACGTGACACAAGGCACCCTGTGGAACCAGCTTCAGATCCCCTCCTCACATTTAAGAGTAGACTTTCCTCTTTGATAACGCTAATAGCAGGGCTGACTGAGGTGAGCCCTGAGACACCTCTTAGTTTTGCTGTTATAGGCCTAGACTGCTGGGATACTTCCCATGATGCACTGAGTCTCTCTCTCTCTCTCTGTCTATGTATATACAGTATGTATGTATATGAATTATTTTGAATTGAGAATGATTATATATTTGATCCTTTACATTACGCTGCTTATTGCACAAACTCAAGCTATACATATAAGTATATATATATATATATATATATATATATAAGTGTATGTATGAGTGCTTATACGTGTGTGGATGGGTTTATGTACACGTACATACGCTTGTTTGTCTATGTCTTTGTGCGGCTGCCAAAGTGAATTAGCCGACACTGCAATCTATCAATCATCGGAATACTCCATCTTCACATCTGGGTTCTACAAACAACACCTTTCTCTCACCTATGCAAAGTTTTGCACAGATAAGAATAAGTGTGTGTTGCAACCATGAATAAACACACGCAGCGCTTACTGAGAGAAACGTTGTGAAGGACGACGCACACAAGAAAATGTTTCTGTGTCTGTCTACATCTACACTGCATGCGGCTACTTTTCTCGAGTCACCTTACCTGTCAGTGTTTTCACTGGCTATTGTGACGCAGAGAGAGAAATGACAGTTTGTCGGAACTCGGTGAAAGAAGGGATTTAGGCAGTAATCCACCTCACTGATCCTTTTAGAAACAACCAACTGTCTGGCACACCGCCTGGCTCCCGCCACAACATGCCTGCTTTTGGTACCTGAAGGCTGGACTGTAAACTGACACCCACAGTGGCATTTTCTGCTTCCCACATACCTCAGATCAGACGTGGAGTTGATTGAAGCTATTTCCCTCAGTTGGTAAAATAACTGGTTGTCGGCTTGCAGGTGAGCCCTGGTGCGTACCCCAGGGTTAGCGCACACTGAAGCCATCAGGTTTTTAATATTAATGTCGACATTTGTGCCAGGGGTTTTTGCTTTAATCTTTTAGTGCACTATTCGCAGGATTCATGGTGTGGGTTGTTTTGCCCCTTCACTGTCCAGGTCAGGTCAAACAGATACAGATGATTTAGTTTGAGAACAAACTACATAAACAAAGACTGACTTGTAAACTTCTCCATCAGACTGGAGCCTAATAGATGTCACCTGTCTTTAATCATCTTCACGCTGATATTCAGTGTTGGCATAAGCTGATAAGTTTTAGTTCAGCTTGTTTTAAAAAAATGCTCCCTGTCTTAAGGGCAGAGTAGTTGCCAAAAAGATGAGTTGGATTAATTAATCTTGCTCTATAAATCTTCAGTTCTTTTTAAAGTCAAGCCTGGTCCTGGGTTACAGTTTCATATTCCCGTATATGTAATGATGATCTTCATTCACTTTCATCTGTCAGCTTTGCAAACAAACTTGAGTTGTTTTATTTTTCTAAATCTGTGTGACATTTTTGAAGATGTATCTGAACATAGATTTAATTTTAGTCTGGATAAGGCCTGTGCCCTGTCATGCCATTAAAGCATATAGAGTTTTGGTCCTCCGGGCTGTATTTTACTGGAGCTGTGTGTGAGCTAAAAGAAGGATTATTTGGGACAGCAATTACCAAAAGCTCATATTCTTTGTCAGAAAATGAATGGCACCTTTATTTGAGTAAATGTAGTCATTTTCATTTATTTTTCCACTGGTTGTGGTTTTGCGAGATGCATTAAAGTTTGTAGCGTTCTGACTTATGGACAATCTGACCTTTTTAACACCTAATATGAATTGACCTCTTTGTCTGATGGTGGTTGTGACTATGGGGGATAACACATACAGAAAAGGCCGCAGACAGACACACAAAACAGAAAGAGACACACCCACACGAACTCACATATACATAAGCCTGGAGTGGTTTATTGGGTGGCAATAAAACGAAACGTTGTGTGAAATGAATTCAGTGTGAGTTACAGTGTTTTGGAGGCTGTGTTTTCGAGATGGAGAAATGGACACGCCCAGAGTGTCGTGTTTATATAAAGAATTTTTATTTGACTTTAATTTTCCAACTCTACAGGTGGGAATCTGTACGACCTGACCCTCCAATCACAAGATGTAATAAAACGTGCAATCCTTGGCATACAACCTGTGTGTCTGTATTACAGGAAACATAATGTTTTAAAGTCCCTCTATATATGCCTCTTATGTATGACTTAATTTATGTTTCATTTAACTTGATACGTCAGATAAAATAAAGACAAGCATGAGCGCCATGAAAGCAGCTTAAAGAAAAGCTAACTAGTTAAGATTTATATGAATTTGAGGAAACGTGTTGATTCCATGCTATTGGAAACCACGATAGCAGTCCTTACTGTAAAATCATAACAGGTGTACATTAACTTAAGCTTCAGTACATAGCGTGTTTGTCAGAGAACGACTCTGTCTTTGTATGAAATTCTTTGTTTAACAATCTTTACATTAACCACACTCAGATTGTGTGTTTTCGTAAAGGGAGCTCTGTAATTTCTTACTGTATTTTCTTGTGTGTGTGTGTGTGTGTGCGTGTGTGTGCACGCAGGGAGAGCCGTGTTGCCAGCCCCATCTGTGAAAGTGAAACTCGGCTTACATCAACCGTCATTTAACAGGTAAGAGCAACAATAATCACTCTGTTTCCGTGTATTGTCACTACACACTACAGTGTATTGCCTCAAAAACAGCAATATTTTTTGGAATATTTGCTTTAGCTTTTCACATAATCTTTTGCCATCATCACAATCGTATCTATAGTTACTTGTGTCAGCCTGTATAGAAATGTTTATGTATACACCAACCACCAAGTGCTGGTGCACAAGTGAGTGGGATGACATTTGTTGAATATTAAATAATGGACCAGTAGTATCAAAGTTGGAAGTCTGCACACAAATCAGTTACAATTCTGAATCACATGGATGGGATTTGATTTGAAGTAAGAGTAAATGATCGGAGTGGTCCATTCTAGTAGTCCTTCAAACTGAGAACCACCTCACTACTTTCTTCGCAAATACTTGATTTTGCATCCAACTAAGCTAACCAAAATAGCCCACTGCGTGCAGCTACAGTATATCACACATTGAGGAGGACGGCAGTTAAGGGAGTCGGTCTCACGTTGCCTGTTTTTCCGAAATCCAAATTTGCCAAGAGCAACAGACAGTGACACCATATCCTTCATAAATTACTGTATATTTGACCTGTCCTAAAATATCTCAACTTCAGCTGTGAAAGCTCACTTATAGACTACATGATCAGTGGTGTTTTGCTACATGTTCCCTTTCCCTTAAGCACTTTGTCTATGAACAGAATTTAGTGGCTCTGAGCAGTGGCTCTGCACAAACACAAGAGACACTCTTAAGAGAGCGATAGTATAATAGCTTGTAATAAAATATTCCCGCACTTTTCATTTGTTTACATCTTTGGAGAGAACCACAGAGTTGAGAGCACTGCTTGTTTGCAGATATAAATGTTTCCTTTGGGAGAGCAATCTGTAACCATAGCCTGCACTAACACAAGTGATTTAGCCTCAGTTGCCAACAGGAAAGTTATTAGTATCTGGGTGCATTTTATAGCCAACTGCATAGACAACAACGACAACTAAGCAGGGTTGTAACATGAAACAACACATTGAGCTGAAGCAGGGATATTGAGCATTTGAATGCATCTTTGTTGCATAATCACGTGCTTTACAAGCAACCTAATGTCAGTGCATGAGCCCAGACAATGCTCTCAAAGCACAGCTTTAAAGTAGTGCAGCAGGATCGTGTACAGGTGCACAACAAAGTGAAAGAGGTCCTTGCATGTGTAGCAGGAAAAGCTGTCCACAGCACAACTGACATCCGGACAAGTATATAGCATATTTGTTCCTTCCTGGGCTACTCAGTCAGGGGGTGCTGTTAACTGCACATTTACATTACATTTACATGCACATTACATATTTTGAGTGCTGAATGCTTTAAATTCCACACTTCAGCCAGCAGGTTGGAATATATTGAGCAGATGGTTCTTGGTTAACAGAGCAAGGTGAAGGAGAGGTTCTGGATGGGAATGCCTCAATCACGGCATCCTGAATGACTGTCATCTCGGTACACATCATCTCGGTACCTGTTTTGTAAGTGTGCTTTAAAAAAGCAGGTTGCCTCCACTCAGTGGGTTACCATCATCATGTTTGAGAGGGTTGTGGATTGAGCTTGATTTAGGATGCAGTGTCTTTTGTTTTTGAGTTTAAGGCATCTTTCTCCGGTGTTGTCTCATGGGTCAGTACATTTCAGGGGACCTTGATCTATCTGGAGTGTGATACAACTATAATTAAAATAGCAGTGGCTAGAAATCCATATTTACTCTGTGCGGTAGTGATGGTTGTGTTGATCGTTGGTGTGTCAATAAGCCAAATTCCAATTTTAGCTTCAAATATGTTACATTTCTTTTAACATTTTATGTTTGTTCAGTGTCTCCAAGTTGAGAGGGTGATGGTAGGTTCCCTGTCTGATTAGTTTATATTATTTTATTTTATAGGTGGCTGTTTTCCAACATAAGCCATGTACTGGCATGTTATAAAAAAATAAAATAAATCATCCGTATAATGATCATGATGACAGATTTACATCCAGCTTTTTCAAATCAAAATATGAACACAGAACTTGTGATTTATTTCTCACCAATGATACTTACGAATACATATGTAAATAGTGGCCCCACTGCAAATACTTATTATCAAATATTTCAAAAATGTTTAAACCTAAACTATGATAGAAATAACAATAATATAATTTCTCAGTGCAGTACACAATTCGAGCTATGATGCACTCATCCAACCAATCCCATGAAACTTATTTTAGACTTTTACACTTTTTAGGTTATGCGAGCCACTCTGACTCCGCAGTTGTTGAGGAAACATTGCTGTGTGCTGTCTGTATTAAACAGCAGCCTGGAACCTTTGAGTGGGAGACACATGTTTCAGCAGGGCCATTACTGCTGAAACATGAGAAGGTGTTTTCACGTGCACACTTATACACCCGCACACGCTTATACACACAAGGTAATGCACACCTGAACCCTCGTGCACACACACAGGTGCGCTGGCAACAGCATCTTTCAACATGACGGCGCTCTACTCTGAGGTACACACTCTGGAGTGGACAAGCTGTGTGCGTGCGTGTGTGTGTGTGAGTCGAAATAAAGAGGGAAATAGCTATTGGTCAAGTCATGAACTTGTAAATGGAAAGAAAAAAAAAGAAGCTTCCTTGTGCTTTTTCCATTACAACTCTCTCCAAGGACTTCTGTTGTGCATTTGTTGTAGATACCAACCAGATTGTGCATAAATATTCTCTTCAATGGATAAATGCTCTTGTTCTTATTATTTCTCCTAAGAGACATTATAAAATAGGTGAATTTCCATTGCAGGCCTTGGCTTTGTCATCGTAGGGGTTTCCATATTGACACCCGAGTTGCTGTTAGAATGACCCTTTTTAACTTGAGCAGCTGACATTAAATGATGAGGCCTTAAAATGGCTTATATGAGAGGAATAAAGAGGATTAAAAAATAACATTGTAAAAGATATGTAAAAAAGAACATGGCAGTTCATATTCATGCATGATGTTAGCATTCGATTGGATGTACATGTCACACCTCAAAAACAACTCCATGGACAATACTAACCGAATATAAACTAAATGCATGTTGCCCCATGGTGCATCATACTTCTTCCTTTTCTTTCACCTGTTGAAGTCAGACAACCATCAACACATAATTCAAGTTAAAAGTCTGCAAGACTTTTTTTTTCTTCTCTCTTAAACATTTACGTTCAAGTTATGCATGTAAAGTTTAGTATCTCGGGGCGTTTTTCCCCCCTTTCCACTTTGTAGTATGTTAAAACCAGTGAAAGTGTTTTGTAGTTCCAAGCATGCAGTAAATACATTATTAGGCTCCGCTCAGTCGCTCAAGGCAAGGTTTTATCAGACAGATCTCAAGTGCTGCTCACTCGTCGCCGTGTGTGAGCTGCTGTGATGACGCTTTTACTGTAAGCGCGGTCGCTCTCACTGCCACCCATTGTCTTTCGCTCTCTCTCTCTCTGTCTCTTTTCACTTTGCTCTCTCATACACACAAACAGCTGCCCATATGCTTTAGCAGCCTACTAGCCTTCAGCAGCAACAGCAGCAGCAAGTACTTAGTGGTCTAAAAGAGGGAGCAGTGGGCTTTGTCATAATCTCTGTTTGGGTTAGAATATACTCACTGCAATGGGACACCACTGTTTACCATCGGTGAGAGGATTGTCTTCAAAGTGTAGCAGTGTTGTCTCTGTAGTCATTCAGCTGCGATCGGCCAAAACAGAAAGTGCTGCAGTGACGAAAGTTGGGGGGAAACGCAACAACAGTTTTCACAAAAAACCTCAGTAAGATTTTAGTCAGTGTTTTGAACTTGTTCACTTGAGATAATAATCTGTCCTTAGTAGTGTAAACTGTTTCAGTACAATAACTTGTGATTGTCCAAACTAAGGCCTGTCATGAAAACAAACTGATTACTTCCAAACCTCCGCTACCACAAGATGTCGGTACAGAGGAGAGCTGGAGGCTTGTGTGCAAAATATATCCCTTAATAACTAATATTTTTCATGTAATGATGAGGGGAGAAACAGGGCAATATTATTGTATATGTCAGACGATGTGGGACGTTTGCGGATGGTTATAAGTTAAAGTGATACTATAATGGGATTTCTGTATTTATTAGTTACATTCAGTGACTCTACTTTATCTGGACTCTACTCTCAGAGAATTTATTTGTAAAGGCCTTAGTGAAAGCTTGATCTTATGTATTTTGCCCTGCACCAATTTAACACTTCTCTCCTATAACAATGTCACTTAATGTAAAAATGATGACTATATATGAATATAAAAAAAATCAAAAATCAAAATCATTGCAGTAGAAGTGGAGATTTTGTCTTTTATTTCATGTATTCTTCTTCCTTGTCAAGCATCTACATTACCCAAAATGTAGCGCGACCACTGACAGTTCTGTTCTGTTATACTAGCAGTAGCTAATGTAGCCGCTAGCCATTATATTTTTTATAACAGCATTATTTTCCCTTAAAGGATTAGTTTGACATTTTGGTATTAATGCTAATTTGCTTTCTTGACGAGAGTTGGATGAGGAGATCGATACCACTCTCTTATCTTTTCGTTAAATGTAAAGCTACAACCTGGAGAGGGTTAGTTTCATTTACCAGGAAGACTAGCAAGAAGAAAAAAAGGCCTACCAGCACCTCGGATGCTCATTAATGAACACATTACATCTTGCTGTTGCTTGTCTGTTTTTTGGCTGGACGCAGTGACTTCCCAGAGACTCCACTGGTTGCCTAGCAACCTCATGACGACAACAAGACTGGCTGAAATTTCATTTTGTAAAGAAAGGAGAGTGGTATCAATCTTCTCATCTAATTTGTGGCAAAAGCGAATAAGCATAGTTACCAACAAGTCAACCTAAAGCCCCTACTGGTGTAAAGGATGAACTGCTCTATTATCAAAGTCCATATGGTCAACATTCCCTGTACACAGCAGTATATCCCATCTACTCTTGGCTTTAAAAGAAACTGATATAATATAGATTTGACCCAAAAATGAGAAAATGGGCTCCTCAATATTTACAGCAGCTGAGAAGATGGCTTAACATAACCTAAAATATACTTTATGGAAACTGGGTTTGATTTTTATGCAGGCAGGTCAGCGCAGAAAAATATTGGCTACTGTTTAAGAACCAGTTATGCGTCTCCTAAATCTTCTCTACATAAAGACTGTAGAGAAAAAAAAATAGTCTGGAAATGCATAACTGACATACCAAGCCCACGAGCTTGGTGCACGCCTTCCTCCCATCTTCTCAGCATGCATACACACTTTACATCTGCACACACCAAATTTTAGACTGAAACACACTCGCACACACACCGACCTTGAGGGTGTTAGCGGTGTTGACGTTTGTTTGGACGGTGCTTCAATTCCTCAGACTGCTGCGAGGTCACATGGCATGACATCAAAGAAAATAATTTGTTCCTGGGCTACTCTGAGAGCTCTGGTGTTTATTCTAAAGGTCTGACTGTCTCGCTGTCTGCGTTTGCGTCTGTCTGTGGCTGCCGTCATGCCTGCCTGCCTGCCTGCCTGATTACCTCCGTCTCTTTGTTTGTCTCTTTGTAGAATATCTGCACGACTGTCCTTTTTGTGACTGTAACTTTTTCTTTCCGTCTTGGTCTCAGTCACTCTGTTACGTAAAGCTTTATTTTGTTTAGCTTTGGCAATAAAAAAAAACCCAAACACCCTGTGTGCTTTCACTGTAGAGAAAGATGAACTGTGGGCCACAATGGAAAAGCATTTGTTTGTTGCAATGTGTATTATGTGGTCAGCCACTGCCCGTTAATGTGGAGTGACTGGATTTGGCCGATTCATGGATGCTTTTCACTTGAATGGGGGGGGGGGGGACCTTTGGACATGTTAAAGGACACCTGTGGGGCTTTGGGGGGCCTCCGCGTGATGGACAGGGTTCCGCTTCAGGTGGCAGTAATTTCTCTAAGCCATGGGGAGGGGCAGTGGGGCCGGATTGTGTGTGTGTTTTGTGGGCTGCGAGCGTGTGCATGCGGTGTGCTTCGTTCTGTGTCGCAATTTTGAAAACAAGCTGGAGTTCTGTAACATTGATGCTTCGTGTCTGTTTGTGTTAGCTTTTGTTTCCTTGTCATTAACTAAAATAACTTCTCCCATGAGTATTTGTTAGCATGCACACGTGCATGCCCTGTACACACACGTACTTGTGTGTGTGTGTGTGCACGCTAGCTTATCTCGCAGACAGTAATTGCTTCTAATACCACAGGGAACACCACACAGGTTGTGACAAGTCTCACCCACAACTGATGATTATGTAAATACGATAACCATCTGAAGACATGATCGTATGTGTGTGTGGGTGTGGGGGGGTTCCTGCCTAATATACTTTTATCATATGGTGATCAGCTGTTAGACAAATGTGGCATTGTTGAAGGCCGAGGTATGGAGCCAAATGTGTGCGTGCATGTGTGTTTGTGAAGATGTGCTTTACTAGTTCAGGGCCTCATCTGTTCGCTGCACCTGATACTGAGCTGGACCAACGTACGTGGGGAGCTCCAGGCATTTAGATGAGAAGACGGGAGCTTGTTATTAAATGTCACAGGCCGATCTTCTAGAATAACCAATAATGTTACGACTACCTCAGCCTCTGTTGTCGCTTCATATTAAAAGCTTTTCACCAACAAACTACTCCCAACTGTCTTATGCGTTGGAGCTACAGGTTTAGATAATGCTGTGATCAGCCTTAAGATGTTGCAAATTACTCGTGCAATGCCAACATTCTTGCAGCTGTACCTGCAGGACCCACTTCATTAGTACAAATCAGGACAAATGCATTAATGTATCCTCAGTACACACATGCACACACACAAGATTGAGTTACACTGAATGACTTGAGCTGTTGTTCATACATTAACAAATTTTAGTGCATATTACCCTCACCCACCCTTGACCTTGATTCCCTCAAGCTGCTTTTCGAGAGAGTTTTTACAAAGAGCCATGAAACAGCTGTCCAAAATAAAATGATTTGATCATACTAATGGATTCAAAACTGTGTGTTTAGTTTGACATGGAAAATGTAAGCGCTTTACTAAAAAGATTTAGACAAAAAAGATGGACATGACACGTTTCATGTTTCCACCACTTTCAATTTAGCTGCATTATGTTTTTTACAATTCTTTAACAGCTCTGTAAGAAAGCTGCAGCTGCAGAAATGTATAAAAGACCACCGAGATCATGAAATTAATCGATTACATGCACACATAAACACAGACATTTTTATTTTATTGCTGCTTTATCCATTAGCGTGCCACAGTGATACAAAGAAAGGTGGGCATAATATGTTTTAATGTAACGCCGTATGCGCCATACAAATTGAGATCATGTGGAGTCAATAAGAACAATTGATTTAATATAAGAATGTGGAGGAATGTCCTTGAAATTCTCTGAACAGCAACGCAGTGCGACATTGGTGCATGCATTCCTTCATGTACACACACACACACCCACCCACACACACAATCAAATTAGATTGTGCGGAGCAATATTTTTGCACAGGCATGCGCTTTCAGTCAGAGTGAAATTGAGTTTGGGGTTTTTCTTAACACAACTAGCCGTGTGTGTGTTGCTGTACTTTCATATGTGCACAGGAAGTGAGTGACAGAGAGTGGCAGATTCTCCTTGTTCCTATTTTTCTTGCTTTTCCTCAATCGAAGCACAATTCCTGATTGCATGCATTTTTGCAGCTTTTGATAAAGTGAAGTCGGACTGAAACGTAAATTCTCAATGTGATTTCCAATTATAACAATGTCCTCTTTTAAAGCATGCTGTGCTAATCAAGAACTCGCAAGGCTCAGACGGTATTATTCATAACTTAGCACATGACTTGAAAAGCTCTCTCTGCCATTTGATAAACAGACGTGCGATTGATGGTCAGATCAGATGCTTTTCTGCAGTCATTTGCTCCTCGTTAGGATTCCTTGTTCCTATTTGATGTGTCTAAAACACTTTCATCATTGCAAGTCAGTTCTGAGTTTGCCTCAAGACATTATAAACTAATATTAGTATTAAAAGTATTTTTATACCTACAGCCAAAAGCTATTTGTCTTATTTGTTGCAGTGGATTTGATGGGGAACTGATATTCTTATTAGATTTCATTCTTATTTGTGATTTGGCATGCGTTGAATAAAACCCAGCTTGTCATGTCAATATTTGCACTTTTGAGGGTATTAAGTTAAATGCTTAACTGGTAGACTCTGGTGATGGTATCGAAATCTCTCTCTCTCTCTAGTGTACATACAAACACACACACACACACACACATACACACACACATTTGCGCAAGAAATGCAGACACCTACTCACACTGCTGACCGTACAGCCCGAAGAGGTAAAGACAATCAGCTTGCAGCTTCCATGCGCAACAAATGCACGCGAACACATGCGTACAGGGATGTTTCTGCGTGTCCAAGCCGTTAGCTAAGTGCAGAGGTCATCCTGAGGGGTCAGAGTGTCAGTCTTACGTTTCAGGTATAGAAGAGGTCCTCTGTTACAAAATGAATACACTGTGAACAGTCTCTTCTGAGAGTGAGAGAGAGAGAGAGAGAGAGAGAGAGATGGAGACGTGGGAGTCAGGAAAGAAGGACAAATAGAAGAAGAGAAATGTGAAAAAAAAGTTGGTATGGGTGAAGGGTTTTGGGGGGCGAGAGAGGAAAATGGGCATTCATGTTCTCAGATAGCAGGATGATAGAGATCTTAATGACATGATGACATGTTAGGTTAACAGAGGGTGTGACGCTGTGTGTGTGAGAACGTGTTCTTGTATTTTGTTCACATGCATCCATTTACACACGTATGTACGCAGTGCAAGAGTGTGAATCCCTGTGCTAGAGCGGTGTGAGCGCATGCATGAATGAATGCATGTTTTGTGTGTTAGGTATGTCTGTTTCTCTCAGTACATAAAAGGTCCATGGTGGTCATACGAGAACCTGCGCTGAACTTAAGGATCCCCGAATAATGGATGCTCTATATTTGGGAGCTGGACCGAGGCTACTGACACTAACACTGACCCCACACCTGCCCTGTGTGTGTGTGTGTGTGTGTGTGTCTGTAGACATGGTAGGGGTTGGATATAGTGGGGACACGCAAATGAGTGTGTGTGTGTGTGTGTGTGTGTGTATGCTTTGTGGGTCTGCCTTATTTTCTTATCTTATACTGCATCATGCCTTGGTGTGTGTCTGAGTGTGTGTGTGTGTGTATTGTGCATTCCTTATTGTCTTGGAAATTACTTTTCAAACTAACTAATAACTTAGTTAGTGTCCACTGTAAATATTACCCACTCACATCATTGTAGATGACAATTAGCTATGAATAGAAAATATTAAATAATACAATGTATGAAAATAATTGTAATAATAATTGTGCGCACTACATGTGAACAAAGTTATGATCAGGGGGATAGTTTTTTTTTGCTCTGTGGCTGAAAGCTGTCTGAATGCAAAGAGAAAGGTGAAAACACTTCTCTCCAGCCGTAACTCACACACCCACTGAACACAAAGCTGAATGACAATGTAACAAAACCCACACTTCTCCTCATACCTAAGCTAGTAAAATATTAAAGCACAAATATTAAAGTACATAATGTCGATAAATATAATATCATTTTGAGTTCTTTTTAAATTCTTGACTGTTTCTTGAATTGAGTTGCATATTACCTGACTTAAAATCTCAACTTAGAAAACCCACCTATAGCTTCAAAATTGTGTCTTCAAATTGGAGCTAATTTATTCTTACCTCAGACATCCAAAACTTCAACTTTACTGAAATTAAACTTGATGGACAAATGGAGTTATGTAAAATCCAATTCTGCTAACTGTGAAGAAAAAGCTTAATTAATGTTCAATGCGAGGCATCTGAGGATATGCCTACAGTTTGAAAGACAGGTAAATATATATATTTTTTTAACATTCATTTTATTTATTCACTAGCTTTTGTGTGTGCTTGTGTCTGCGTGAGCAATCGCTGTCAGCAAATGCGTGACCAGTCTCTCAGTTCTTGTTCCATATTTAGGTCTCAGGGTTCAGGGGTCATGGGGGTCGAGAGGTGGTATGAATGACTGCCTGTTATCAGGTGTCAAACAAAAGAGTGTGTGTGTGCACGTGGTGGCAATATGAACACAAACAGAAGAAACATACCGGCTGGCAAATGAAAAATAGCATAGCATGCATCTGAACATATTCTTTCTCTTGTCTTTCACTTTTTGTCTATCGCTCTATATTTTAAACCTTTTTCTTATTTCATTCATCTTAACTGCTCCTGCCTTATTTTCTCCCTTTATCCGATTGTGATCCTCATCATCTTGCCGCATTTCTTATTTCTTCCACACTCTTCACATCCCTTAGGGGGGCTGTCTTCAGATTGATTGGTTTAACTCATTAAATGATCACATTAGAAAACAATAAAATAATTTTCTGTTACAAATCAGACTTCATGACATGACATTATGTCTTAAAATGCAAATCTATGGCCTGCAGACAAAAGGTATTGCAAAACAGCTAACTTTGTAGTAGAAAGATATGGAGGTGGATGAGTACACTGTAATAAACCAAGTGGAATTCCTTTCTCTTATTTAACCATGGCTAAAGTCTTTTCAACGACTTAATGAAATTCGTTTACTACCAAACCTAACCCTAATCTCAACTCTACCTTTTTAATCAATGTTTTTATTCACCTACTCATGGGCCTCATGCTACTATTACACTTTTACTTATGTTACTGACTCACAACCAAATGATCACATCATTTTTCAGTATTTGCAATCCTTTCTTTCCCCTGACCCCTCGTCAACAAACAACCCTTTTAAAATGAAGTAATGACTGCAAACTATATAAGAGATAGTAAAATAATGGCCGAACTAACATTGTAGATACTTAAACTTTCTGGTGCAAACTTGTTTGGGGTAAATGGACATTTCTTTTTTGCCACACAGCGTTCAAATATTAGGTTTCAAATCCTTATACTTTATTTTCGGTTTATTACTCTATACTTATCCCTTATGTTTTCTGTCGTCTTTCTCCTCTCCCTTTGTCATCTCTTTCTTCCCCTAACCCCTTACCCCCCTCCTGTCGTCTGTTTTTCACCCTCATTTCATGACTCCCCCTTTCTTTTCCCTGCTAATTGCCGCCTCGTTGTAGCATCCCGGGAGCTCATTAATTGCTGAAGAGGAGACAGGTGGCGCCACCATGTTGTGATGCTTCTTGTTAGCTGTGTGTGTCAATGTATTGTTTTCATTTTGTGTTGGCGTGTGCACGTTTGTCTGCATGAGTTTTTCCTTGTTTGTGTGTGCATTTATGTCTTTATATGCATTGTGTGTGTGCGCATGTGTGTGCCCGTGTATAAATGTGTGTGTGTGGTGCCCCTGCTTGTTAGCGGCGCTTCTCACTGTAATCTCTTTGTTTATGCAGTGCGAATAGGGCCTGGCGGGGGCATAAACTCTCCACGCTCTTATCCCACTGCTCCACTCACCCCTAGTAGACCCTCATGCCCCCCCGCCACCCTTCTGACACCCCGCTTTGCTCCCATCGCCTACCCCATCAGACTCAACTCATGCCCAACTCTGTCCTCCCTCCCTGTGTCCCTCCTTCCTGTCCGGCTTCGTTAACATCAGAAGCTTAAGCTGCACATTCGGCAACCGTGTTGGGCAAGTTACTGGAAAACTGTAGTCAGTTACTCATTACGCATTACTCATTAAAAGTAACTATTACTAAATACTAATCCGGCAGCAGCTAGTTTAGCCTCAGTGACTCCACGCAGCTCTTCAGAAGTCACAACTTCAGCGTGATTCCTGAGTGTAGGTGTAGCCGTTGCTAATGTCAGCAAGCCAGCTAAGAACATCATGTTAAGAAGATAAATCTGGAGTATGGAGTTTATCATCTTTTAGGGCGGCTAACAGCCTACACCCCCATCAAGCCCTTGCTAGCACGTCCCCAACCAGCCTGTCTACTGAGCACAGAGACCAAACTGATTTATCCGACTGTCTAACTCCCGTTATTAAGTAATGTGTTGCTGCCCATCACTCTTTACAATCTACATTCATTCTCCCATCATGAAAGTGGTGACAACTTAATTAAGAAATTACCTGCAAAAGACAATTGAATGCCGGTTTGAAATTTCATTATAGTATTAGGAATAGTTTTATAATGAGTTCTCTTTATTTAGATTCATAACTCTGAACACATTGCTCTCATTGTCTTTTTCGCTCTCTTGCCATTTTCTCTTTTCTCTTCCCTTCTTTGCTCCAGAGTGCCTGTTTTTATCAAACCACATACTTGTTTTTCTCCCTCCATTTTGGCCTTCACCTCTAACCTCTCTCACATAGCTCTCCTTTGAAGTCTTTGGTAAAACACTGTTTTCAATCCCTGGCAGTATGTATCTGATTGTTTGGTAAAGTCTATGTGAAGGAACAATTACAAAGCACTAGTGTTTTTGCCTAACAGATGGTATTATCGGTTGGTCAAAAGGTGGCCTTTTGGCAGGTCTAGAGGAGCTGGTGTCGTGGGCAATGATGTGTGAATAAGTTATTGTGCTTGTGTGGGTTGGTGTATGTGTCTTTGTATCTGTGGGTTTATCTACGGTTTGTAGGTCAGCCCCCTGCCCCTGGTGTAACCTTGCTCTGTTTAGCCCCAAACCTCCTCTCCTCTCCTCTCCTCTGCAGTATCTTGTCTTCTATGTGTCCACAGATAATTGAATAACTGCATTCAATTCAATTAGTTATCTTTCTGATAATCAGTCTGCATATGTTTTCAAATAATTAGCTGTCAGTTTGTCCCATAACTTTTTTGTTTAGTTTTTTTGCAATTCAGAACAAGAGTGGTTTTCCTTCAATGCCAAAAACATTTCAAGCGATGATGTTACAAAATCTTCAACACACACAATACTCAGCCAGCTTGCGTAGGAATTATAAATCAACTGAAAGAGGCATCGTGTTTGGCAGGTGTGAGTGTGTGTGTGTGTGTGTGTGTGTGTGTGTGTGTGTGTGAGAGAGAGACAGAGAAAGAGGGAGAGCTGGAGAAAGCCACAGTGAATAGGACCAGCAATAGAGACAAAAAGGTTTTATTGGCCTACGCTATTCTTGGCTGTAGGAACAGTTGTCATTGGCTCTGGGAACATGTGTAGCCCTTTTATTAGCATAAGCTTCCGCTTTAGGTGGTCCTCCCCGTCTATTCAGGGGTTAGTTTTAAATGGTTAATTAGAATGACCAGAACCTCAAGCTTGTAAATCAGTGTCCTATGACATCACAGAAAGTTGTTGCAGAAGATATGGCAGAAATACACAAACACCAAGTGATTTAGGTTATTTGATTTGCATCTTAACACACAGTTACTTCCTCCATTTACTAGCTAATGTGTTGCTGCTAGTTGATGATCTTTGACATGCTGTTGCCCCAAACTGTCCTAGTGACAGCTCGACAAAAACAACCCTGGACTTTTGCAGTTATTTCACCTCATGACAGGCATGCGCCTCCTCCTCCGCAGCTGACTGAACTCCTGTTGAACTTTTTGATGCCATTCGGTTCAGAAATCTTCCGATTCCTCGTTTACTGCTTCCCCATTGTTTGATAGCAATCCATATTCCAAGCACCGAATTTTCACTATTGATTTTAAATGAACAGTAGGAAATGGTAAAACATGCTTGTGCTACTCACACTATATTATTTAGACTATGAATGACACTACGTTAATTGGTGAAGGATGATCCAACTTTCTCTCCACAGTACCGATTCGGATACCAGTGTGTCAGCCAATGCTGTGTACAGCCCTCCCCTCGGTGTAACTGCTTCTGCATGTCTTCATCAAACCATGTAACCTTTTCATGGCGCCATCTCTTTAAAAGACCAAAAACCAACCCAATAATATAGCTCTTCCATAGTATTTTTATTTTTTTTAACTCTAGTTGCTACACGTTCATTGTTAATAAGATGTAATGTCAGTCCTCCTTTCCTAGGCTGTTTTCTTTTAGCAAACTTTGTTAAACATGTAGTAAAATGTGAGTTTAGTTACAGCAAAGTCCAGTCAGAGCTGTCTCAGATATTTAGTGTGACAGATGGAAACGCAGGCGGGGGCCAATCATTGTGGTGGGTGGCTGCAGATCGTGATCCTGAGTTATTTGCTAAGCTGTCTCAGATTTATGAATCAGGAAAGTAGGCAGGCAAAGATCCCACAGAGCAGGTGGGACATCTTGCTCTCTCTTTCAGCTCCCACTCAGGATGTAGCTGCCACACGACTCTTCTGTCTTTTGTGTACTATTCTGTTATCCTTACGGGGCATTTTTAACATTCCCTACTTTTGGCCAATCAGTTCCTTTTTTAACAACTCTAACCCCCTGCTCTTAACAGTGTGTTTGATTTGATATACATCATTTATTTATGACACTACAAATAGTCTAATTAAATTTGAGCCTTAATATATGGTTTTATTTTACCCTCTATATGCTTTAGGACAAAGTAACAGGATATCAATCCCATTGAAATCCTATAGAAAACATTGTCTTTGCCAAATGGCTTGAGGGAAAACTCGCAATCGTTTCGGATACACAGGAAAGCAATTTAGGCTAATTGAAATATTTATGATATCATGATTACAGAGGTGGATTTCTGACACTCATTCTCAGTTTTGTTGCACCTTGCCATAACCACACCTATCCCTGTCAATGATTTTATGGTGGTTGTAAAGTGATACAGTGAGTGGTTTCACAATGACAATAACAAGCTGTAAAAGCCATTCCCAGTCTATCATTAAGCCTTCATTAAGTTTAAATGGCTTGACACCTACCTCTGTGTGTGTGCACGTGTATGGGTGTGTGATATTAGTTGCAATAACTTCGAATGAGGGCTCACGTTTCATTGGCAAAGAACATTTTCTCTGTAACATATCCCAAACAGAAAATTACCCCTCTTTAAGGAGGTGATGTATGATTACATGTGATTGTATATGTGTCTAAATATGTGTGTGTGTGTGTGTGTGTGTGTGTGTGTGTGTGTGTGTGTGTGAATGTGAATGTTTAGAAGCAAAAGATAATAGAAGAAACAATAAAGTAAAGACAGAAGGATAATGCAAAATTTAAAGAAATAAGATCTTGATCTTTATGTGTTTAGGTTATTAGATTTGAGGAGGCCTTGAAAGCCATATGTGTAGGTGTGTGAGCTCCTTAATTATTTGAACAGGAACAAATGTTAACATAATGCTGGATACACTTTTAAATTTTAAATAAGTAAGTAAAGCTTTATTTTTATAGCACTTTTTAAAACATAGTTACAAAGTGCTTCACTTTCGAAAATCAAAATGAATAAAAAAAGAATAGTAAATTGCAATAAAATCACAGCACATGATTTATTAAAAGGCTTGCCTATAAAGATGGGTTTTTAGAAGCTGCTTAAAACTGTGCAAAGATTCAGCAAATCTGACCGATTGGGAAAGAAGATTCCAGAGGGTTGGGGCTAAGACTGCAAAGGGATGGATAAAAGGTGGAGATTTGAAGATCGGAGAGACTTGGAAGTGGAGTGAGGAATGAAGAGATCTGAAATGTATCTAGGGGCGAGGTCGTGTAGTGCCTTACATGTAATCAACAGGATCTTGAGGTTTATTCTGAATTTTACAGGAAGCCAATGGAAGGATGCAAGAACAGGGTTAATGTGGGACCGGCGGCTGGTTCTGGTTAACAGTCTGGCAGCTGCATTTTGAACCAGTTGTAAGCGATTTAAAGCAGCTTGACTGAGACACGTGTAGAGGGAGTGGCAATAATCTAAAATGGAGAAAATGAAATCTTCTAAGATCCTTAGAAGATAAGATGAGTCTGTTTTTTTGTTGTTGAAGAAAGCAGGCATGGACAAGCCTAGTAATATGATGATTAAAAGTTGGCAAAGTTATCCAGATCCATTTAAATCATTTCTGTTTGTCAGGGTTTATGTGGAGAAAACTGATCCAATCTTTGGTGGCTGCAAAACAATTATGAATGGAGGACAATTCAATTGAGTTTTGCAGAGAAATAGAAGTGTGTATCATCAGCATAACACTGTGAAATGTCTTCAAAACGGCTGAACAGGTGGTATAGAGGAAGCATACAGTCAAATGAGTATAGGTCCAAGGACCGACCCCTGCGGGATGCCACACTGCAGGGGAGCTGAGGAGGATGCATTATTATTGATACAAACACTGAAATATCTGTATGTCAAATAGGAATGAAACCAGAAATGCCAACCCAGTTATGTGATAATAACAATACATTGATGTTTGACAGATCTAGGATGTTGTACCAACCAAAAAATGTCAGTATCAGTTTGATATAATTTTAATCTGTATTCACTGAGCAATTTGGGCATAACATCAAAGATGTATAACTGTTAGTGGTCATATTACAATGCAGGAAATGTATACTTACTCATTATACTTCAAGAGTGATGCAGCATTTTTTCCAAGCAATAGGTTGTGCTAAAACGGCCAGTTGCATGAATTTGACACCACGTGGAAAAGGAAAGTAACTACTCCAGTTTTGATACAGATGGCGGGGCAGCAAGCCCTGCCAGAAGCAGCAAGAGAAGAAGCAGATACTAAGTGTCTGTTTTAGTGCTTGTTTCTTCCTTCCTTCCTTTGTGTGTTTTATGATCCATCTTTTGACTCGTTTTCGCTGCTGACTTTCCTCCTGACTTGAGAAAGGAGTCTCTAGCAGTGCTGAGGAGGGATTTTCTCCAAAGTTGAAAGGTCAATCAAGAACAAATCAGTGTTGAGGTCAGGTGGACCTCACAGACTTCTTCTTAGTCACCGCTTCATCATCGTGCTTCTCCTGACTCACTGTGTCGTGTTGGGTGTGTTTGTGACAGGAGTAGCTGAATGTTTTAGTGGGCCTTAGTCACATGACTCTAATGCTGGAGTTGCTGTTTGCAGCTCAGGGTGAAAAGGTTTAACGCCATACATATTCCGCCTTTTTACTCCATCCTTCATCATCACACTTTTTCTTCTCTGCTCCACCCCTTACACATTCCTTGTGCACCCGTTTTTCATGCACTCCCTACTTGCCGCCATTAATAAATCTTTACACCAACTCTTTCAAGCTCCCTCCAAACAACTTTCCACAATTTACATTTTTTGCAAGACAAAACTGATATTTGACTCTATTTGGCAAAGTGTATTCTAGAATTGTTGGTTAATCTCTGGCTACTTATTGACCAAAACAAAACAACATTTCGTTACTTCTCCATTGTTCATGTCTCCCTGAGACCGAGAAGCTGAGAGTAATGGACTGAAATAGGAAGAGGAACTATACTCTCACACATCTACAACCATGCAGATGTTCTCTCATTCTTTCTTTGTGACTCTTCACAGACCATTCAGGCAGAAAGGATTGCTATGTAAATTCGCCAGTGAATAGGAGTGAATGGACAGGCTTATAGCAGATTATGTTAAACTGCTTGTTAGTTTAGAGACATGCTGAAGTGAATGGAAGGGTATTAGCAAATGTGCTGCTGTGCCACAGAGGTGTTTCTCTAAAATGTACTTAATCCCCTGTCTGTTAGTCAGTTCGCACATCAAGCAAAGGGATAAATACTTGTGAACAATGAAAAGGTAAGGTAATCTTTAAATACTCTGGCGCAGATGGAAAAAGTGGCGATGATGTATTTTAATAAAAAATATGTATGTATGTGAAAATGTGCTGTTACTTACTACATCTTGAATAGCTGACTTTTGGAGGAACAGTGGTTTCATTTGACATCAGAAAACGTCCATAGTATCTCATATTACGTTAAAGTGCCGTTGTCCTGTGAAAACTTTGTATCTCCAAACCTTTTTCTTAAAAGAGTAGTCCACCGATTTAGCATTATACAACTATAACATTGTCGGACTCACGTTGGACAGTTTAAAAATATAATATCAACATCTATCCAGCAGAAGCAGAGATATTGTTTCATTTTTATTCCACACTTTCCCTTTCCTTGTCAAAACCTGGTGCCTACATTAGCAAGAATGCAAGTTGATACATGACAGTTCAGTCGCAGATTCGGGTGTGTTATGCTAACAGCAACTAACGTAGCCTTGAGCCACTAGCCTCGAGCAGAGGTGAGTAGCCGGCTACAGAGGTCTGCTAAGCTCACGTCTTTCTAACCAAGATGTTTCACATTTATAAACTTGTAACTCTTTTCACATATGCAGTAGTACTCCCCAATGCCTGTAAACAGGTTTTAATGTGTAAAATTGGTGGAGATCCCCTTTAACTAAGAAAAAACGGCCCACTTTTGAGCTTAATGACAATACTTTTTCAGATGATCCAGCCATCCAAATGGTTTATTTTGCTTAAAATGTATGAGCATATGAAAACACTAAATCCTTCAATTTATTCAAATATTCAAAAAAATTTCCACATTTGCAGATGCATGGTTTTCAGTGGACAGCGACGGAGGAATCTTTTGTATTGACTGAAGCTAACAAAAGGTTAGAACGTTTCATTTGTATCCTAATTTCAGAGATCAGAAAGGACATTTTCACATTTTGCACCCATGGCGACATTCATCATATGAAAGAAAACTCAACTTTCTTTGAAGTGCTGACACTGAAAACTGCTGACATTTTAGGTTGTTGGGTCATGACAACCTTTCAAAAATGATGATAAAGTGAATGCTGAATAGAGAGTATATTGACCCCCAGCACTGACTGAGACACAGCATCTAAATGTGCAAAGGGAGCTTGAATAACATTAGCATATGAGAAAGAGAAGCAGTCAGTCAGGGATAAAACTGTGCTATCTGCTGCAGATGCAAATGTCTGAGCAACTTTATTGTTGCATTTTTATATCCCTGGCCTTCTTTTAGCACTTTCTGATCCCTACTGTCCATCACTATGTCCTCCTCTTCCCATACACCCTTTCCCTCCTCTCTCTGAACTCTTTCTCTTCTCCCCAAAACATCACTATCCTGCATTTATTATCTCAAATCTTTTCTTCAAACCGCTTCAGACAACCATCATTCTTCTCATCATTTCTTTTGTTTTTCCTGTCAGTAGCCTTTTCTTTACTCCTCTTTCTCTTTCAGTCTTACTGCTTATCCTTCGGTTGTGACAGTCTCACCCATTTATCATAGGCCCAGCATGAGGGTGACACTATGGATGAATAGCATGTGTGTGTGTGTCCACACACACACACAGCTAGTGGGGATTGGGGGCAAATGCTGTCACAGTTTTTAAAAGGCTTCCCGTGGTTAGACATGCTTGAAATGACATTCTGGTTCACTGGAGGAGGGGAGTAGGAAAGAGAGTGGAGGAAAGAAAGACAGCGATAGAGGGGGAGGGCAGCTGAGTTTGTCAGTTACAAACAAATTAAACAGATGCAGGAATATTAAGGGAGATATCTGTGTGTGACCTGGGAGGGCAGAGAAAAGTGAGAGAGGTAAAGACATGAAACCAGCATTACATTTTATTCATTGTTCAATTGGACATACGGTACAGTACACATAGAATTCTGCTGTCAAGTCTGTTTGCATACAACATTTAGACTACATTAGATGTTTTTCGTCTCACCAAAGGTGGCAGCACAGCTAGAGAAAGTAACAAGTTGGAAAATGGGCACTACAGAACCAAAGCGTTCTGAGTCTGGAGAGAGCATGTAAATGATGAATTATAACTTTCTATTTTTTTATTTTTAATTTATCCATCATGCTAAGCATCACCATTATTATTTCACTGTCAACATGCCATCCAAAAAAATTAAAAACCTCTTATGTGATAAATATCACTCGCTTCTTAGCTGAAAACCCACCAGGACATCTTGCTTTGAAAGCTGACACTGGATCTGGTTTCCACATGACACAGAATTGACAGGAACTTTAGATTCTATATGCTAAAGTTCGCGTGGGAAAGGGCCATCAGAGAGGAGGGGATGAGGCGAGACAGACAGATGAAGAATAGGGCAGGAGTGATTATGTATGAAGTGAGTTTTCCTCTCATCGAGGAAAGAGAGAGCCAGGCCGCCTATTGTTTGTCACTAGTGAACAACATGAAGAAGTGTGAGAAAGAAAAGATGTGCAAAGAACAGCGGCGGCCACAAACTACACGCATTAACATGTAAACAACACTGTTTGAACTTAGAAATCCGAATATTGTGTCGCAGGTGGGGAGGTGGGGGGAAATAGCTGCTCATTTAGTGCTGTTTCAGGTCTGTAATGCTTTTTGCTAAAAGCAAAGTGTTCTCAGCACACACATACACACACAGAGTTTTGTCTACAGTAAATGCCTCACAGGCAACAGGATAGCTCTGAAAAGGAAATGGTCTATTAGAGTGTCTCAACCCATTTATTTATTAGTATAAAAGCTCCAGGCAAGGTGTGATGTAATCTCTAAGAGCTCCTTTTAAAGTGTCATTGCCTACCTGATTTGTTAACAGCACAGCGGTGTGTGTGAAGAGATGTTTTGTCAGAGGTTTTCTGAATTCCAGGTGTCATATTTTCAAATTAATTGGTTGCACTTTCTCCAAATACTGCTATATCATGTCTTAAAACAAATCTAGGTTGAGGGTAATAACGAGGTCATAAAGCTTTGGTGCAGTTTGACATGAAACATTGTTTTGGATAGACATAAGGACAAGCTGAGCACAGTACAAATTCAGCCTTCCTGTGTATCAAAATGAAGAATTGAATTGCACTCTGTTTCAGCAGACTTGAAGTAGGCCCTTGCTCATAATTACTTTGCCACTTGGGCTGCTGGTGAGGCATTGCATGAGGTTGTTTTTTAAAGTGTTCACACTGGTGGCCTTACTCTGGATAAGATACACCTCTGATACATCTGCTGAACATACACTGGTCATATATACACAGTTAGGCTATGCATACACAAATCAGGACCCACTGTAATAATGTAAAGAAGTATGTTTGATGCTTTGTGATGTTTAAATAGATGATACGACACTGGTTGTTTGTTGACTTGACTGTTGCTTGGTGTTGCTCGGAGCTGGTTTCTCCAAGTAGTAGACCATTTGTAACTTCAATTAACTATTCATTCCACTTTCACTTTGTTAAAAGATTCCCTGCAGAAAATAAGAAGTGGAAACAGTTATCTATCTGCAAGCTATCAAAGGTGCTTAATCCCACAATATCCTCCTGACCCTCCTCCTACTTTTTACTGAACCCCATCTTGCTCCTGTCTGCTCCCTGCCCCCGTTGTCCTTCCACCCATGTCCTCCTCCTCCTGTGTGTGTCTGTGTGTGTGCGTGTGCGCGTGCCTCCGGACTATACAAGCGAAGTAAACTCCCCTTTTTTGCCTCTCTCTCTCTCTCTCTCGCTCTCTCTCTCTCTCTCTCTCTCTCTCTCTCTCAGCTGGGCTGCTACTGTCAGACCGGGTTGGAGGACAATCAACTGCAACTGCTGCTGCTGCTGCTGGTGTGTTTTGTGTGGTGTGGACTTTCTCACGTTGGAGTGGACACACACACACACACACACACACACACACACACACACACACACAGGAGCTTGCCTGCCCAGTACTCCCACCCCCACCTCTCTCTCTCTCTCTCTCTCTCTGGTACATACATACACACACTCGGAGGGAGAGGCAGTGTGTGAGTGGCGGATCCTGTCGTGTGGAGTGTACTGAAGAGAGGAGTGGAGCAGCAGACTCTACCATGCCAGTGCAGGGAGAAAGGCTGAAGCGCTGTCTCTCTCTCTGTCTCTGGAGCCGGAGTCCTCTGCTGTTGCTTGGACTGTTCTCTCTTCACGCACAAGCACACGGTGAGTTACTGCAAACCTCTTCTACCCGCCGCTGTCCTCATCAGAGTTGCTGGGGTTTTTTTTCTCACTTAGCTTTGATCCAAAAGTGTGTGAGATTTTCTTTTAACACTTTTGTTGTTTGGTTCTGGCTTCTCTTTCCCTGCTGCAAACATGATTGGTGTTTCTGTTCTCTCCACTCTGGGCTTCACATCTTGAATCTTACTTGTATATTTTGTGGATACAATGTGTGTTACTTTTAAAAGTTAAAAAATAGCAGAGCCCAGCTTAAATCTGGGCTCTGCTATGCAGCGTCTGCAGACTGTAAGCAACTCGTGATGATGGAAATGTGCTCCAAAGAAACAAAGCAAGTAGACGTGATCCTGAACATAAGACATGTATGTGGTTGTTTTACATCAGGGAATGATTTGTGTTAATGCTCCATGTAATGTTTAATGTTAATCACAACAGTATGTATAGGATTATATTAAAGCCAGCAGCTCAAAAAAGTCCCAGCTGAGATGGTTTTACAATCTTTTTCATTTCATTTTCCAGTTGTGAGTTTTTAGGGTTTTGGTGGGTGCCGCCCAGTGCTTTGTCTTTTTGTATCTGAGAGAAGAAGTCATTTCAAAAACAAAATTATAGAGCAAATAGATAACTATTTAATATTTTCCCATCATATCAATATGGTAAATCAACCACAATCTCTTGGAGATAACATGCAACTTTCTCTACTGACTATACAGAAACATGTCAAGTTAGTGCGTGTCAAGTTGAAGAGTGGTGAGTTATTGTTTATCTGATCACAATTTCACACTTTAATTTAGAAGCTCTGCCGTTGCTCTGACATTCAGTGTCGTTCAGCGAGATATATTGTCATGCACCGACATTGTTACTGTTAGCCGCATCAGCCGCTTTTGTCTGTGACCATGTTTGGTATCTGCAGTGTGATTGGCGAGGTGTCGGAGAGAGAATGTGTCAGATTTTATAGTCTGTTATTTTCAGTGCTGTGTTGAGTGTCATTACGGTTTGACACTCTGCTTGTGTTGTTTTCCGCGCACATGGGTTTAACCATGGTACAGCAGCTCTGTATATTATCTAAATAACAACCAATAATTCCAAAAAGTGATTATTGAAATAATTTAAATGATTGCGTGTGTGTGCTGTTAAGTTGTCCAAAATACAGGCTTAGACGGTGTTTCTTATGTGTGATAGTGTCCGCACATTATTCTTTTCTCTCTTTAATGTTGGGTCTATTAAAAGTCATTGGAGATAGTTTCAGCTGGGAGCCTTGAAGTTAAGCCAAGCAAAGGCTCATACCTCATAGTCAGTGTGCTACGTGCTGAGGTCGTCCTGCGACCTCTGGCTGCATGTCACCCCCTCTTTCTCGTCCATCTTTCCTGTCATTGTCACCGGTTAAGTCGGCTTTCCTATGGAGTCCATGCTGTGTTGCCCTCTTCTTTTGATATACTCTCTGTGCTCGCAGATGCTGTTTTATCGTTTAAAGCCAAGCCTGGGAAGGAATAACAGTTGAATGCCGTGAACATTTAAGCATTTGCACTGCACACATGAGCAGTCATGGACACAAACAAAGTTTACCCGAGTGTTTTAGACTCATGGTAACACTGACTGCTCTGTCTAAGAAGCTGCAGAACAGCTGCCAAAAAATAAGACATATATGAAATCTGACATAAAGTTGGACCTCTACCAAGTTTTTTCTTTCTTGTTTTTGATTCCAGAAAGTCACTCACATGATGTCTTTCGTTTGATATCAAGTTCATATTATATCAGAGTATTATATGATAAGTATATTGGTTTTCCCCATTTATCTTTATGCTTTAATTTCTCTTGAATTTTGTATTGTGCTTTTGGATTTGCTGTCATGTGTCATGTCATATTATGTTTCAGTCAATTTAAATGCCATTGTAACATAACATTAGTGCGCCACCTATAGGTTAGTGAAACAAAAGATCTGCTCCTGATATCCGCCAGAACTGAGTTGATGCACCGAAAACATTGATTTATTAATCCGAGGACACATTACTTCAGGCTTTACCCCTTAATTTCTCAAATTACTGCTAGAGCTGCTCTAACTCTATCTGTATAAGTTAGTAAATTAAATTGTCAGTTTATTTTTAAACTATAATAATATTGCTGTGCTGCCCTAGATAAGAGCATGCCCAGACTTTCCAGCCTGTAAACGCAAAAGATGAACACACAGTGCATCATTTTAGTTTTTCAGCCTCGATGCTTTCTGTTTCCATTTTAACCGGCCACGCTTAGCCTCAGCGAAATGCCCAGATTGTAAATTTGTAAAACAAACCGCTTGAGTATGTCATTTTTTATATCTCACCCTAAATGCTATTTGGTCGTTAAAGTCATATCAGGTGAGCTCAGGCAGATCTAAATAGTTAAAAAACTGTATTCAAATAGAATCTCGCCCAAGGCCTCTTAGCAACAACCTCATTCATTGGTTGACACGTAGATGATTGATTGGACCAGCTACAGGCTCATTCATTGGTTGACACAGAGATGATTGATTGTCCTGGCAATAGATTCAATAGATTCAGATGTGACTCAACAGGCAAATATTTGCCTTCTGACAAATTGCACGAAAAAACAAAAGATGGAGCAGGTAGAGAGAGAGGTTTTATTTATCGGATTATCTGTTCCTCGCTTTCTCTTTTTCTGTCTGCCTTTTCCCCGCTATATTATCCCTGTTTCTTCCTACTTTAAAACAACACATGGATGCTCGGTAGAATCTGGACCAGTGTTTCCTGGTCCTACAGCCACAGGTGAACTGGAGTCATTACAGGATTTAGACAGCTACGTGTGCCTGCATGAAGGTCACAGTTTGCCCTACAGCATGTCTATGTCACTGTCTCTGCAGCAGACCAATAATGGACGATGTGTTCATTATTCTTCAAGAAGAAATGAGAGCATGGGGAAGGAAGGCACACACTTATGCACGCTTTATAAATCACACACGCGCACACACACACCTACACACACACACACACACACACACTTCTGCTTAGTCACTTTTCCAGTTTGTAAGTAAATAATAAGGAACACCAACGAAGAATCAACGTGTGTGTGGAACATCAG
>JAVQJF010087877.1:0-15147 GCA_036023855.1 Gadopsis marmoratus
TAAATGTCCCTGAATCATTGTGTTATTAAATATGTGGTAAATGCTACGTGTGAGCATGAAGCTGCTTTGCTATGGGCAGTATTTACAACACAAGTCTCAATGTGACAGAGGTTACAGTCGCTGCACACCAACAGTGTCCTGGTTCAGAAAGCAGCGCCACTTTTCTGTGTCTTCTGCACCCAAACAACAGGGTTCATTGTCTCCAGCCGACCGCCCCTCGGCTCTCCGATCGGGCGCGATGGTCCATCTGCCCGTAACCACCAAATGTCCTCCCCTTCCTCGGCAGTGCTAACTGTTCCACCACGACAGCAGCCCCAGCCCCGGCTCACAGATGGTCCCCTGAAAAACAACCGCGCAGTGTGTCAGGATGGACATGGAGCTACTTTTGTTTCATTTGGGCCACACAGGTGCTTTCAGTCATTTTGATGAATTAGTCCTACTCTCAGAAGTGTCTAAAGCTCCCCGACTCCCCTCTTAGGTTTGTTGCATCACTTACATCTTATACCTTTATGGTTATTTCAGTATAAGAGCCTGGTCACACCAGCATTTATAACAATGACATCTATGAACAATCTGTATATTTGAAAGTGGGCATGAAGTCAATCAATGAAGCACTATCGCATAGAATTCAGTTGTGGTGAAGTTTGACACATGAAGTAGCCCCTGTGCACCAAGAGCCAAGTCCTAGTTCATACAAAAGGTTTAGCCTGGGAGGACTGAGGGACGGTAGACTGAACCTGAACGAGCTGCCTAATAGCAAGCACGTCTCTAACTAACTGCGGTCAACTAGAGCCACGTTTACAGTTCAAGTGGTGCCATGATGGACAAGTGACAAACACTGCACCAGATCAACTGTACACACCAGCTGTGTCCTAAGAAAGCAGGCAAAACAAAATCTCCCATTATCAGGGAGAAAACTGAATGTAGCGTCACCTAACTTCAACCTACGAAGAGTCTGAATCAGCCAAAGTAACAATGGATTTTCTTTTATCAGCAACATTAACAGGTTTTACTTGATCAGATCTCCTGGTGACGTGAAATGCATGCAAGTCATGAAGTGTGTTCTTACAATCAGAGTGTATGGTGGCTCTTTCTTCTCCCCGCCGTCCGCTGCTGGCGGCGCCGTCGACTGTCCCGGCTGGGCCGCCGGTGTGTCTGTCACTGCGGCGGCTGGGCCCGTTGGCGACGTGTCCATGAAGACTTCATCCGTCACCCGAAAACGGATCTCCTCTCCTTGGTCCATGTAGAGGTCATGGGCCCCCTCATCCGTCTCGTATTCCCAGAGCCAAACTTGCTCGGCTTCGTCACTTGAGGCTGTAGCTAAGGAGCTGCAGTCACATTCAGTTCTAGAACAGTGCAATTTAAACATAAATATGTGATGCACATGTGTGGCAAAGCGGTTCTGGAGACGTTTATACAAACGTTTAGGTCAGGATACAATTTTGTAGGCTGTTGAAGTGACTCTGGTGGAATGAGAATGTCATCAAAGAAGCCCATCGTCACTGTGAAGCAGAAAGGTTACAGTGTGGCATCAGTGTTTACTGCAGCATCATCGGATACAGGTGAAAGCAGGAACACACGAGCCTTCAGGCCTAGTGCAGACCGTTTTCAAGGTTTTTCTCATTTTAAGCACAATTCAGACTTTGTGGTGAAGTTGAACTTGTGCAGACAGCACTTCTGAATGAATGAATGAATAAGGCAGATAAACAAAAGGTATTTCCTGACATTTCAAATAATCATTAGTTGCAGCCGTACTTCCTTACTTGTGTTTCCCCCCCTTTTAGTGCAGCGAGAATACATTTACAAAAACATTTCTGGAGATTGAACAAAACACGCTGAAATGGAAAGGCAGACGTTACCGTGAACCCCCTCTTGACTGCAGTACTTGATCTTGCCAACCAGGATCTCATCGAGAAATGGGTGGAAAACAACATACCTGAAATGAACTGATGGAGAGAACAAAGGAAAATGGGAGACAATTAGTGTGGGCGAGAGTCACAGTCCATCAACCCTCACTTTGACCATAACTTGAGATCGGAGCACAGTGGCATTAAGGGGGTTTCGCTGTGACGCCTTAGGCCAAAACCTATCACCCTGCAAGCCTGTCAAAGTGTTTTATTATTGGATAGAAAAACAGCCATAACATTTCCCAACATGTCCTTCAGGGGTTTACTGTTAGCAGGGCAGAAAGAAAGCGGCCATGTCACAGTGTTTCTGTCGGGATCTCCGGGTGAAGGTTTCATTTCTAACACACTCTTGTTAGCAGCATTTCTTCAGCAAGTCATCAGCAAGAACCCGAACCCCCCTGATCATAAACAAATGACTAGAAAACTAAGCGGAAGGTTTCAGTTATAGAATAATGCTGAATTTGGCATCTAACTGATGCATGACGCAAGTGTATGAGTATCATCATCATCATCATCATACCTTTGGTGTGTGAGGCTCCGTCCCCTGGGAATATATAGGAGTCCTCCAGTTTAGTGATGTCGTACAAGCAGATGCAGAGGCCGACATTGAACACCACCTGAGGCGAATGGAGCAGGTGGCAGTTTAGCAAACGCAGAGATGCTGAAATGGCACTATTCCACGAGAGCTTTGGTTTGAGCGTCACAGCAGACGTTCAATTAGCAAAAGTCGTGATGCAAAGAACCAAACTGACTCGTTATCCCCTTAACTTTAAACACAAAACGCAGTGCTCACATACAAAGTGCAAAACACTAAATTATATATATTAGCATTAATCATTTTACCACCAATTAAATGCATTTATGTCCTTTTGTTTACTGTTAAAATGACAGGGGCAGTGAATTACACTCTAAATCATTATTTTGACTTGTATCTATGCAGGATTTCCTTTAGTGTAAAGTCAGACTCTATAATACATCTATAATTACAGTAGGAAAAGTGTTCAAAATGAATTTTCTCTCCATTGTTTGATTTTAAATGGATTATCTTTGTATTTTTGTGATTTGGGCCAAAACAACACACTGAAGAGATTAACTGGTCAATCAAACTGTGTCTACTCGGTACACACAACATCTACTGTATGTCGAGTTTTACAAGAATATATAAGACATACGTTTTCTAACATGAATCGAGGGTCTACAGACAGAGGGTGTCATGTGCTCAAGAGATTTTAAATCCTTCGAGGTAAATTTGTGATTTATACAAATACAATAAAACAAATGTGAACGCCCTCAGTGGCAGCAATAGGATAACTACACACTCTAATTGTCTTTAGAAATGTCTTCAACTAAAGCTGCCTCAGTATATAACACCTGTTCTCAGATTCAAAACCACTGCTCATCAAACCAGACCCCAGGACTCACCAGTAAACTTGGGAAGACTGCCTCCCAGTACTTTGCATCATATAAATGGATTGCAAAGAACTTGAAATCTTAAAAGTCTCACCCCATTGCACTCAGATCACCTGGTTAAATAAAGTTCGCCACACACACACCTACACACACACCTACACACACACACACACACACACACACACCTACACACACACCTACACACACACCTACACACACACACACACACACACACCTTGTTGGCCAGTTTCTTGTTGAGCTCCTCTGCTATGGCGTCGTTGAGTTGTCTCTGGAAGTTCCACGGAGGGATCCTGACCGTGTCGACCATCTCCACCAACACGAACATGGTGCAGCCTGCACGCTGATACTCGCTCACACACGCACACAGACACGCAGGGGAGCTGCTGTGGTGAAACCACCGAAGCGGGCTGTCAGCTGAGCTGTCGCCTATTTTCAGGACAGCATTTCCTGTTTTCCACAGCGGAGATGAGAACACAAGGAAATAAAACCAACAACTGTTCCGAATCTAGCTAAAGACAGGACTAAAAGTACAACAATATACAGCAAACTCCAAAGCATCCATGACGTCTCCATGTGATTATTTACGGCAGTGAGACTTTACGGCATGTCGCAAAACTTAAAGGTATAGCGCACATTTCTAATGTTAGTATTGTTGTTGTTGTTCTTCTTCTGGTTTTACGGCAGTTGGCATCCGGCTTATTGGTGCATTACCGCCACCTTCTGCTCCGGAGTGCGGAACAGAATAGACCTAATTTCAACGCATTACCGTGACTTGCTTTTGGTTTCCATCATTTTCACAGATCTAAACTCAAACAAACAAAAATATACAAGTTTAATGATATTAGCCTGAGATCATATACATAGATGCACATTTTCTTTTACCTCTTAAAGGAATTCGACTTTTATGTAAAAACTATTGAATCATCTGTTAAAAGGCTTTGAAAACCTTTTCATTTGTGTATTTATATTCAATCTTTTATCTACGCATTTTCGACTTTCATAGTTACTAAAACATTTGGAAATTCTATATTTACAAAGACACAATAGTCAATACAATAGTACAACAAGCATGACGTCCTTTCAAAGTTCATTTTAAAGTTAAAATATAGTATAAACAAGCCTTCTTAGCTGTTCACATCTTCAGTTAAGGTGCCATATTATTTGAGTTTCACAGTAAAACAATAAAATAAGGGTTTTGAGCCAGCCAGCTAGGTTTATGTTTGTGAAATTACGCAGGATAATCAACAACTGAATGATTAAGTAAATATTCACATCCATCCCACTAATTTAATGTCTAAACAGTTTTCTTATCTGAATAACCACAAGCATACTTTATATTTAACCTAAATTTGTCTGAGACACAGTGCACATACTGTATTTCCATGTGCACTTTTAAGCTAACTATGCACAGTAGTTACTATCTAGTATTAAAAATAATGTATAAAAAATACTGAATACTGAAAATACTGAAAGATACACAGTATTGGCTAAAAAGAGAAAAATAGGTCATATAATGAATGTCAGACAATATCCGTCAGGACTGTATGTCACAGACTTGATTGCAATCACATTATCAATCTTATTATTAATTTCCTTAAATAAAAAACACAAAAACATTAACTTCAGAATTTGATCTTTATTCATTTACCAAGATGTCAAGATATTTTAAATAAGGCAACCTATAAAACCGCAGGCATTTAGAATCATCAACTATTACAAAATCAAGTTTAATCCTGGAGCTGGAGTGTGAGGGGAATCATCACTATGAGAAAACGTCTGATCATAATCCATTTTTTATTTGCTGTATCTGGACAAATGGAACATGTTGAAAAACTGATTTCAAACACATCAGAAGAAGCCTGATCAAACAGAGCACACCCGAGTACAAAATGACACAATATGCCACCACACAATGCCATCATGAACAAACATCATTTGATTAGTCACTTTACAGTAGGCTTGAACTAGTGAACAACAAAGCGTTCTCTTACATCACAGTATAAGCAAACTGCTGTTTTAAATGCTGCTGCCAGGAAAGAGTTATTGATCAAATTATTCAGCATTTCTTTTAAAGAGGTTTTAAAAATAAACATTGATCCTGGTGAATTCTGCAGGAATCAACAACCTGCACTCAATCAACTAATTATGGACAGGGATATTTTGGATAGGTCACATAACCATAATTTCTTAACATCTCAGTACTGTCATTAGGCATCTTTGGCAGTAAATCAAAGTGATGAGCTTATGGGGGCATAAAACATGATGATTCTCAAAGTGTTGAACAGTTGAGTATATGAACAGATAACCCCTATTATGGAGTCATTAATGCCCAAAAAGTCTTTAAAGTTGGGCTGCTGCTATTTCATAACATCTCTGTCCGTGAAAAGTATTTAAACAAAACTAAAAATTAAGAATAGTACTAAAACACTGCAAGACTCCCCATCCTAAATATAACATCTGTCTTTCACTGTCAAAGGCCAGCAGCAACTGACAGCTACAGTTCAATATAATGTGCTTTAATTTAACCCACAATCCGCATGTCAACTGCTTTGTGAAACCATTAGATCAATGGAGATACAGTATGAAGAAGGGGAACTCATCATCATGACATTATGTTACAAGAGGTCACAAACAGAGTTAACAGCTCACCATAGACATGCAGCATACATACAGCATGTTACTTCCTTTAGGATTTATGTACACACACCTATACAAAGTGCAGCTATCACATCATTTACACACAGGCCCAACCTCAGTGGCTTTTTAGTACATATGGATTTACCGCAAAAACTGTAATTATTAATCCAAAGTGTTTCACCTCCTAGACAGCAGAATCTATAAACAGATTTATAGAATTTCTGGATGACGATGAGAACTAAAACACAGAGGTGCTCCCACATAAAACACATCAGCAACGACCTTAAACATCCCTAAGCCAACATAAATATATAACCACAAGACTCTGGTTTATACCAAACACAAAACAAGAATGACCTCGAATTTCAATTTTGTACCGTCTGAAAACTTGTGTATCAATAATGAAAGTTAAAAGCTGTATGTCAGTCCTATAGAGTTACACACAACAGAGCTGTACGCTGAAGAGATAGATGCTTGCAGAGGATGACGAGCTCACCTAAAACTACTTTCCTAACTCTACAAAGTGCTAGTGTCCAGGCACCTGGACACTAGAATGTGTGTTAGTTTGTGTAAGAACACAGCAGGCCTTTTCATGCTATGGCGGACCAAACCTCAACCTGAAAAAACACTCAACTCAAAGACAAACACCGCCTGTCATCTCCCATTACGGCTGCACGAGGCAATTTCACACACTAGCAGCTCCAGATGATAGCGAGGATTCACTGAGACTTTAACACAGAGAAACCCAGATAACATAACGTCCCAAAGGTGTCTGAAGATTTATTCCAGAGGATTTAATTGGGATGATGAGACAGAAGACCTACTATAGAAGTGTAGCCGTCTCTGGAAACAGCATGATCACGGCTGATTAGGAAGACTTTTTATTACAGCCTGTCTCCCCAAAGATTTCAGGGTTGTGATTTGGACTACATGAACCAGCCTGGTGAGAGCAAAAAGAGAGACAGGATGAGCAAAGAGGGACAGACAAATGCAAACGCAGACTGATGTTAACCTGATAAAAAAAAAGAATGATGCATCTCTCTCACACACACACAGGGCAAAACACAGATGGAAAGAAAAAAATGTAAAGGCTTGCACTAACACAATAGCAGTACATGTTGTGGTTTGTTGTCCCAGTCAGCGACCGACCACTACACAGGACGGTTTTCTCACAGTGGGGTGTTAAATGATGCAGAAAAAACAGGGAACGAGCAAGCGAGCATTGGAAGAGCAGCAGGGAGTGTACACAGATTCACAGTGTTGGCTGAAATGTACTGGAGTGAATCAACCACAGACTGCGTGAGAACGGGGTGGGTGGGCTACAGTTGGATCACGACAGTGCAGGGGCTGATTGTTGATTTGTTTACAGCGTGGCTCCAATCTGCAAGGAGTGCGGAAACATTTGTTCCAAGTCAATAACGATAAGCGGGCAGCACGCTACAGGAGGAAAATGACGGATGACTAGTGGAGTGCATCATGATTCTAGAGAGCATGTGGAAAAGCTGTTCTTTAGGGGACAGCTCTGGAGATAATGTAGCAAAAGTACATTCATTTGAGCTTATTGAGCTGTTGGACGGAAAATGGAAACAACGAGAGATAAAACATTAATGAGGACATGTTTGGTGTCGGGGTGGATTTTGCAGTTAAAGATATTAAAGCAGAGTCTTAACTCATACTACATCTACATCTAACGTCAGGGTCTGAGTCAGGTTCGTATACTGCTAGATACGGTCATTAAAGATGGTATACGGTGTAGTTGATCATGCTGATAATGATTATGTTAATGCCTCCAACAAGCCTGTCTCCGCACGGGGGACCAAACAACTTCTTCCGCTTTAGAGAAATACAGTAGTGCGTCTGTGTATGAAACAGTCAGCTGAAGACAAATCTGATGTTAAACTGAGGAGTGCTGCCTATGACAGAGACACACACTACTAAGCTTCGGTTATGTGCGATTGTTTGAGTGCATTTATGTACAGTAATTCTGCCTGTCAACTGGGAGTGCTCGTGTGTATGTGCGTGTGTGCGCTTTTCATCTGTACAGCGACCTTGTGTGTGTGTGTGTGTGTGTGTGTGTGTGTGTGTGTGTGTGTGTTCTTTCTTTAGCTGAGCATGACAACAGCTGTCCCTAAACCAACATGTCTGATCACCAGCTACCGTTCACATTGTTTCTTCCTCTTTGCAAATCCCCTCTCTAGGCCCCCATTCCTCCCCACGCTAAGGCCCCTCAACGAGCCCCGCCTCCCTCCTCTCCCACCAATCACTGGAGCTGCTTCATCCTGTTGAGGGCGGAGCCGGCCTGGAACCACTCGATCTGCGTCTCATTGAAGGTGTGGTTTAGAGAGATGGACTCCTGGCTGCCATCGCTGTGCTTGATCACTGCTGTCAGGGGCTGGGGGAGGCAAACAAGATCACGTGTCAATTATTCATCCAGATTTATTTCAACATAATGTCAAGAGAAGCTAGGCTGTCCGCTGGATAAATGTTTCATTAGTGCAGAATATTGCTCACCTTGCCGGGAGCAAAGGATTTCAGCCCGGTGATTGAAATCTTGTCATCAGGACGTATTTTGTCGTAGTCAGAGGGGTCGGCAAATGTCAGAGGCAGCAGGCCCTGTTTCTTCAGGTTAGTCTCTGTGAGGAGGGAATAAAAGATGGAAATATCAGACATAACGTCATGACACTGACTCATACTGTACTTCCATCAGGTAACCAGAGAAGAGTATACTGTATCTGTTACACAGAAATACAAGGCCACGGAGAATAATGCACGCAGGTTGTTATTGATTATCGCCATGTCTGATGAATTAGTGGTTCTATTTACAAAAACATTCTTGCTTGAAACCTTTTTCGTCAAGAGCAAACAATACAAAGCTTTGTACACAGCTAGGTTAACTGTGTCAAACTGTCTCAACTAGACGCAACAGCATTTATTTTGTGTGTTTCTGGAGGTTCTGAGGAAATCTTTTCTCACAAATGAACACAACATTCCTTTGATCAGACAGGCTTTCATCTACCCACCTACCTACATCCAGCCTCCTGTATGCAACAAGCTGGCACTAATGGGACTGTAATTATAACTTGGAGACTCTCTTAGACACTGCTGGACACACCCTTATTCTGGCAGGCTGTAAACATGCCAGACTAAACAATCATGATTTTACTGCATCCCTGTTGCTGTTGTTAAAGAAATTAACGGTTTGAGTGTAAGCATAATGAATCCGACCATGACTCCAGTGATGCCAGAATAGCTTTAAACTGGGAGAGACAGGTTGATATTTGCATGCGTTTGTTCTCTCTATGCCCTGAAACTTACCATGGATTCTGGCGAAGCTCTTGACGATGATGGCGAGTCCTCCAAGGTGTCGTGGCTCCAGGGCAGCGTGTTCTCTGCTGGACCCTTCTCCGTAGTTCTCGTCTCCAACCACAACCCAGCTCTCTCCATTGGCCTGGATTATACAGTTACACAAAGAAAGGAAAAACATAAGCTGCTGTCAGTGCAGGGACCGACTAGACAGATAAAGTGCTAAGGAGAAAACTGGGAAATGTAGTTGTTTTAGCTCAGTGTACGTAATAAACAGGTAACTGGGTGTATTTGTGCCATTTAAATCAATGTAATGTATAAATGTAAAACAAAATTAAGTGTCAAACTCACTTTGTAGTGGCGGGCCACGTCAGGCACACCTCCGTACTCTCCTGTCAGCTGGTTCTTGATCTTGTTGACGGCATTATTCTCAATGTTGACTGCACCAATCAGCAGATTGTTGGAGATGTTGTCCAGGTGGCCGCGGAATTTCAGCCAGGGCCCGGCAGCGCTTATGTGGTCAGTGGTGCACTTTCCCTTCACCTGCAGCAGCAGAGGGAAAGAGAGGAAGGGGAAGAGGAGAAGATACAGAGGAGAAGGAAAGAACTTTATATATAGTATATATAAAACCATTTATGTAATTCAGGGGAATTTCAATCCACTATGAAAAATTATGAAAGTTATGAAAACTCAGCTAAAATAATATTATAATCCAAAAATATGCAAGGGCCTTCACTATTGGTAAAGCCATCCTTCCCTTTGTAAACTAAGGATAACGTTTTTTTCATATTGTCAGCAAATCCCATTAAAAGGCTATAAGGGGAAATTAATCTGCATTAATTAGTCTCAGATCAAAGAAACTGGTCTGAGACAGGCAAACTGTGACAAAGGTCTTGTAGTCTTCACTAGCCCTTACTTGCACATTACTTTGCTTCCTGCTCACCTTGATGAGGACCCTCATGCCCTCCAGGTCTTTTCCATTCCACTTGTCGAAGGGCTCCAGTAGCTGCAGACGGTTGCTAGAGGGGCTCACATTCACCTGCACAACATCACAGGGTGAGACATATTCTTCCCTAGAATGCTTTCGCAGGATAGCGGGGGATGACAACGTCCTGATCAAAGGAATTTTATTGGAAACACCAAAGAACCTTTCTGTCTTAACAACTGTCACATGACACACTTCTGTCTAAACAAACCTTGATCATGCTGTTATCTTACTCTTTCACATAGTGGTTCAAAATCTCATTGGTTATGAGTTGCCTCACTAACAGTCTGTTTTATCAGTGTTTCTTTCTGGGTTGTCGAGGTTAGATACTGTATCTTAAAATAATCACCTTGACGGAGCTGCTCTCAGCTGGGGGGTGCTGGTAGGTGTCCTGGCCTGGGTCAAAGTCTCTGGAGGGGAGCTCGTCGCCGGTGGGGGCTTCCAGCTTGAACTTCTCTCCGTTAGAAGCGGTCAGGTAGTCGGTCTCTGGGTTGAAGTTGAGGGTCCCGGCGATGGCCATGGCTGTGACAATCTACATTGAATGACATAATAATAGATATTTAGCCAACAGTAACAGTGAAATGTGTTTAGAGCTGAATGTTTAGATCAGCTAGGAGACAGAGGCTGTGCAAATGTCAACAAGGAATACAGAACTAAGAATTTCACTGCAAAGTCCTCCACTGATAAACACTCACTGTGTATGTATGAACTACTGTAAGTCTTGTCTATTGATGCCCATGTATTTATAAATGGCTGAGCTTGCACTTTGCCATTCCACCTGCGGTACGTCTTACCTCAGGAGAGGTAACAAAAGCATGAGTAGCTGGGTTAGCGTCATTCCTGGCGGTGAAGTTTCTGTTGAAGGACGTGACGATAGTATTCTTCTCTCCTTTTTTTACGTCCTTCCTGAAGAAAGTCAAAACAAGGAGCATGTGAGTCTCATGCGTTTTGTTTAACCTATATCAGTCAGAGAAATGTTCTATTTGACCTTCAGACTTCACTTTGTACAGTGAGCCACCTGTCCAAATAAATTTGCAAAGCTAAATGTCTAAAGCCCTGCTAGTGGCCCGTAATGGCTCCAGTGTTGAATCACTATATCTGAGCAATAATACAATGTGGTCAGTGGCCGCCAAGACATTTTGCTGGCAGAACAGACTAATCAGTGGCACACAATTAACTTTTACAAATGAGGTGCATACCTGTCCCACTGCCCAATGCAGGGGCCACAAGCATTGGCGAGTACGATTCCACCAACATCACTCAGGATTTTGGCCTGAAAGAGGGACAACATGAATTTGAAGAACTCGATGGGACGCTTGCTAAATGCTGCTGAGATTCTGACTCACATATCCATCCCTCTCGATAGTGGCACGGATCTGTTCAGAACCAGGGGTAACTGTGAACTGGGCCTTGCACTTCAGACCTTTATCCAGCGCCTGCTTGGCCAGAGAGGCTGCTCTGCCCATGTCCTCGTAGCTCGAATTGGTGCAGCTGCCGATCAGACCTGCAAGAGACAAGTTTAACATTTGCAAGAGGAGAACTTGGAACAATGGAAACTAAAGGGAAGGAGTATACAGTTGCAGTGGCAGGTTGAATGTACTTGTCCAATTTTAATAACATCTTGCACATGAAACAAGAAAAAGCAGCAAAGACACAAAAGAGCCTGTAATTATACGTCTCGATCATCATAATTATATTCTACTCATTCTGTCAGTGACTGCAATTATATTGCACTCAGCAGAGCAAGATCACATGACAGGGCTGTGATGTAATCTGATCATACTGTATGTGGTCAGTAACACAGCTAGTAGGAACAAAAAAAGAAATATCAAATTTCACTGGAAAAACATAAAAAAAATTTGAAAGACAATACATCTGTGTCACAAATACCGACCAACTTTAACCTCCAGGGGCCAGCCGCTCTTCTTAGCTATAGCTCCGATATCAGACACAGGGTGGGCCAGGTCAGGGGTGAACGGCCCGTTGATGTGAGGCTTCAGCTGTTAGAGGAGGAGGGAAACAAGGCATAATGAAGGACAGGCTATAAAATATATATATATAGTTTTCTAAACTGGAACACTAACAAACCCCCCGTGAGCTGCCTCATGCACCATCATAATCACGTGATACAAAAGTGTGTGACTAAATGAGAAGCAGGCGCTGTAGTCTTTTTTAGTGGGCAGCTCTTGAAATCACTTCTGGAATGCTTTTTCTCAACATGAGCAAAATTTGGAATAAGTCAGAGATTCTTAATGATATCTGCACATGACATCTGTACATCAGTCATTCATTAAGCTAATAAGTGTTATTATAAGCAGGTTTTAATGGTGAAATGCTCTTAACATAAACACACATAGTTTAACAGCAAGATGCTCCAAAATATCAATCATCTACTCCATAACATAATACGGTAATACTGTAACCCATGACTTCCTGTGTCCACATGCAGACAGTCACATGACAAAATTACATCATAGTTGGCCTCATACCATGTTTAATGGTGGTAGGACATACAGCGCATCCCAAATCCACACCACATCCTAATGCTGGGCAGGTTTTGAGTATATAAAATGAATTATACCCAAACGAGACAGCATGCATACTAAAAATGTCTAATTTCTGAGTGCGCTGTTGGTAGATATCATTGTCACATGACGAAGCTGCTCACAGCTGGTGGTGAAAAAAAACCGTTTAACATTTTAATTAAAACATTTTGCCGTCTCTTTGTGAAGTTTGATTGGCTTTGAAATACTAAAGTCCCAGAAGTATATCAAAGTTGTATACTATGACTATTAGTATGTAATACATACTGTAATATGTTAACATGTAGAATGGATTTGGGTCTTACATTACATGACTAATGTCAGTGTTTGGACTCACCTCACTCAGGTTAATCTCAATGACCTGGTCATATTCACAGCCGTTATCTGGAACTAAGTCATCTTTGAACTGATCTGCCACAGAGGCAATCTCTGGGAGGGAATGAAGAAGGAGAAAAAGCTGAAGGCAAGACACGGTGAATAAAGACTAAACATACAGAAACTGTAAGAGACTGACCTCCACGGCCAGTTTTGTCCATGTACGTCCTCATGCGGTGGTTGTAGGGGAAAACGGACGTGGTGGCTCCAATCTCAGCACCCATGTTACATATAGTGGCCATTCCTGAAAAATCAGTGTCGGTTTACCCTTCGAGTAAAATATACTGCACTAAAGTTGAAGAAATTTATTTTCTATTCAGGCAAGATATGGATGGCAGTTGAAGCTGTCACAGTTCTTCCTTTCTTGAGAAAATGTCTTTCAGCAGTGTTTCAAGCCTTGCAATGCATCTCATCCTTACCAGTGCAGGAGATGGAGTCAACTCCAGGACCATGATACTCCACAATGGCTCCGGTGCCACCCTTCACAGTCAGGATTCCAGCCACCTTCAGGATGACATCTTTCGGAGAGGTCCAGCCAGACAAGGCTCCAATCAGCTTCACTCCAATCACCTGAAGGAAAAACGCTCGCAGGCTTAAACACACAGATAAAAAACAGATGGAGACATTTTATGGTTGAAAACGGGGTCAAAACTGCAAATACAATTAAAAAACATTTAGATAATAAACGTACGTATAAGATATCAAAGACTCACGTTAGGGCATTTGAGCTCCCAAGGGATTCCAGCCATGACATCCACGGCGTCAGCTCCACCCACTCCAATACAGATGGCACCCAGGCCACCGCCATTGGGAGTGTGGGAGTCTGTGCCAATCAGCATCACTCCAGGATAGGCATAATTCTCCAAGATGATCTGTGCAAAGAAAGGGACATTCACAGCAGGTCATACATTTTCACATGGGACTTAAAAATCTTCTTCAGACCACAATTTGAAATGGACTACTTCTCTTGAAATGGCCTTTTCTGGAAGCGCACTAGACAGGATATTAATTTCTCTGGCACAAACACAGTTTGGAAGGGACTACATGCTGATTCACTGCAGAAAAGTTCACTGACAAGAAGTTATTAAAGATTCCCTGCAGACATACGAAAATACTCTGCTTTGAATAATAAATAATAAAGCTTGTGTCTGACATGGTTTAAAAAAAAAAAGTTAAATTCAATCACCTGGTGGATAATCCCTGACCCGGGTTTCCAGAAGCCAACTCCATACTTGGCACCAGCAGATGCTAGAAAGTTGTACACTTCCTCGTTCATTTCCTGTGTGAAGAGTAATCGGGAAAGAGTTAGGGCTACTGTTGAAGTTATTTTCATACATGACACATGAGTATGCTTCATGTACCCATACAATTAACCAGACATATTTATCAAAACGTCAGATTTTGGTATCTACTGTCCCCACAGAAAACTGTTTAAAGCTGCAGCGTCCGCAAGCAACATGAATCCCGGCTGGCTGAGAATCAAACCTTGTCCAAACCATGTTAAGATGTTCTAACACTTTTCTGAATTTGCCTTGCCCTTGATAAATCTAAATTAAAATGTTGACCAAATGTTTTTTTTAAAAATCATAGCAATTTAGTTCAAGCCCATCTACGATACTGTCCCCTCAAAATATACTGCAATATATTGAAAAGCTTTCATAAACTTTAACTGCACTGTATAAACACTACCCAAAATAGAAACTGGCTCTTGTTGTGCTCACTGTGTTACTTGACAGAACCTCATAATACACTGAGCCAAAAAAACAAAGGAGAGACTTATAAAGCTGTAGTCTCTCCATAACAAGTAATATGAAAAAAGTTATTTTTCTGCCAATGGCAATTTGCAACCAATGACTGCACCATAAAAAAAATTAATATATATATATATATATATATATATATATATATATATATATATCCCTCCCACCGCCCTCACTATAGCCCTCTGCAGGGCCTCACCCCCTCC
>JAVQJF010087878.1:0-25659 GCA_036023855.1 Gadopsis marmoratus
CTTTGACTGCATGTGTAGGACCAGGACTTAATTGAATGTATTATTTCCAAATATTCTGGCACCATGAAATGAATGTTGCAAAAAAAGGGCTGCAGCTTTTTTTAACTGTTAATTTCCTGTGACTGAAAGTATACTCTCAATTTTAAAATGGCAGTCTGCTCCTGAACTTTAGAGTTTATGTGTAATTTCGCTTCCTATAATAAGAGTGAGGAGCCAAAAGACGGGGGGGGGGGGGGGGTGTAAAGCTGTCCAAATTTCTGCGGAAGTGACTGCACGTGTTGGCTTCCACTGCTGGGACATCATTCACGCCTTTTTAAATGACTCATAGGTTCTCAGGTCGAACAACACTCTCATTCGGCATGTCTCTTCCTCGCGAGCGCAACACTTGACTCATCGTCGCATCAAACCATTTCAAGCATGACTTTTCAAGCCATCTTAGTTCATTTCATTTCTTACCCCATGAGCAAAAAAAACGGTAGTAAAGTGGTGTATACTGACTGCACATATGGTATTGTACATTGGATTTTTCATGCGTTTCCATTTTGCTGTTGAAGGTTTGCATATTTATTGTATTTTTTTTTTGTGTGGCCTCAGGAGGGTCGCTCAAGGAACAACATGACAATGACAGTTGCTTATGCATATACCGTAGGTTTTGCAGATGTTCTGAATAAGGCTGTTGCAGTAGCTGGTGGCCGCGCACATACTTGACTTCAACCATCAACTCTTAGAAAATGGCTTGTGTATTTTTGTGACCATGGGTGACTGCCAGTGACTACAAACTGTCTCGCCTACACCTCAACACTGAGAGAAATCACACAGAGACAGCCGATGTTTTTTTTGTCCCCCCCCCCCCCCCCCCGGCCGACTGAGTCACTGAGATTTACTGAAAACTTTTTCAAGAAAGAAGGCAATTGTGAGGAAAAGGAGAAAGAGGGAAAAAAAACAAACCTCAGCAGTAACGTCTCTTTAAATTTCATGTGAAGGATTTTGAAGAAACTGTGAAACAATTTCAGCTCTCTGTTTTGTACTAAAACACACAAATAGAGTTGCTCGTTTCTAATGTGAAGATGTCTAGAAAAAGAAAAAAACATGTTATATTGAATGTTCTGATTGTTCATTGTGAAGTATGTTGCTCATTAATATTCTTTTCTTGATTGCTTTTTTTTTTTGTTTTTTTTAAATGGATCTTCCAGAGCAAGTGACAGACAATTAGGGAATATTTCTATTCATTTGTACTCTTTGTTGTCATAATCTATTGTGTTTCAATAGACCAATTTTAATAATTAAAACATGTAAAGGTACTGATTTTGACTTTGTGATGTGAAAGTTCTGCAATATGTTCAGACTGAGCAAACACATGCAGGGCCACACGAGAAGCTGGCAGTTTGATGCATGAACATATTTAAAGACGAAAAGCACTAAACAAAACGAACAAAACGCCAGACACTTAACATGAGCATTGTTCCTTGCTGCACACATCTAAGCTAGGATCACAATAGAGCAGCACTTCCGGGCCCTCTCAGGCCCTTCTTAATTGCAACACATTTCCAGATTACAGAGTCAGGAGTCTAAATATTGGTTTGACTTCCCTCATTTTCCTGTCACATGTGCTGTCTCCCACCCACTGGTTACTGCTCTAGCCTTTGATTAAAGTTGCTGGAAGACGCCCACCCAAATGCTCTCCCACTTTTTCAGCCGGCTGCCATAAAAAGAACCCAACGGAGCGCTCGACCACAGGGTTCCAGCTTCTGAAATGTGGATTGTGCTCCCTCGGAGTGCATGGCTCACTCACTTGGATCACTCCAGAGGCTGTTAGCTGCATGAGCCACATTGTGTTGTTTTTATGCATTGTTTACTGCCTAAAAAAAAAAGGGCAATCTTTAATTGCAAGAATACTTATTAAATGTCTTATTTTCTGCCTCTGCTACTCCTCCAGCCACATTTTATTTTTTTTTAGGAATTTCAACTGCAGTGGCCATGTCAAGGCTTCAGAATAATACTGTATATTAAGGGTAGGCAACATGTGATGGGGTGATTAGGTTCTTGATATTGCCACGAGGAAGCAATGCTCAAAGGTTCTCATATGTGGGAGTGAAATCACCCACATGGATACAAGTGATCTAATTGTATGAGAGTATGGGCATCACAACATTTCTTCTATCATTATTCCACAGAGGCCTTTCTGTACAGCAGGTCAGAGGAGCAGAAGGGCCCAACTAACAGTAAGAATACCAGTTGGAGAGCAAGTGGGAAAATATGGAAATATTATAATCTATCACATACAGAGGCTAAGGTAGGCGTTTTAATTTATTGTTAGCTACAGCAGCAGAACTGGTCATAAATTATTTACTAGTGTATTTCTTTTATTAAAACAGTTGTGTTGTTGTTATATACTGTGGTTCACTTCAGCTCAGGTCAATATTCTATCAATGCAATGCTTAATGCAAGAATGGTCAGCTAAACTATATATTCATATAAATGTGGAAATATGTATAAGAAAAAACAAAAGCAGGGTATTTTGGCAAAAACAGTTTAACTTGCCCCAACATAATGCAACGACATCTGGCATAAGTAGCCAGATAAATACATGCACATTCATGATAGATTGCCTGAAATGGAATCTCTACAAACTACAAATATGAATGCAGAATTTGTAGGCAAGGGATGAGATTTTGGTATCAGAAGAGTTCTGGTTTCCATTTGTAGCCTCTTTAAACTCTGAGTAGTATGGACCAATCACGTTTGAGCGGGCTTTGGTTGCCCCACGTGCAGATCAAAAGAGGCGGAACGCATGGGTCCAAAGCGCAATCTCAGAACCCATCGGCCATCATCTGAAGACAATTTAGCTTTGTATCTATCTCGGAACCCTAGAGATTAGATTTTTAGAAACTTTTGTAAAACAGTTTCTGCATTCAAATTCTCAAAAGACCATAGCCGATGGGTTCTGCTAATCGGACTGTAAACAATGACCGGCGGACGGAAGGGAAAGACATTGGCCCAGATATCCGTTTCCAGATATTCACTGGCTACAAGCCCCGAAACATTGCCCGTTGCTAAATCGTCATCGGCCGATAGCTGATGGGGTTCTGAGATTGCTTGAAATGTCAAATTGATGTCAATGTCTCATATTAGCGTCAGCTGAACTTAAACATAACTGAGTGTGGATCATTTACGTTTGGGCCAGGTTAGAATGGGCATCGCTGCAAAAGCCAGTATGGACAGGAGGAGTGATTACAGCAATCAAAACTGTTTTAATGTACATGAACCCATTGTCATGGTGGTACAGGCTGCAGGGAAAAAGACCCAAACGCAGACAGCACAGGCAGACTTGAGTAATTCAACGGTTTATTCAACAAAGGATTATCTTACGGGTAAGTCCCAGTCCCAGTCCAGAGACTGAAAGCACGGGGAACATTAGAACAGGCAAAACAGAAACACAGAAACTACGCACATTGCAAGAATCGACATAGAACAAACCGGAAGGGAACTGGTGTATATAGGAAAGGGGGTAACAAGGGATTCAGGGGCAGGTGAACACTGGGGGACAGGCGTGATGCCAATAAATGACACATGAGGGCAGGAACTAAAGAGACAAGACAAGCAGACTTTCAAAGTAAAACAGGAAGCAGAACCAAAGACCAACAGACTATCACACCCGTGACTACTGTTTTCTAAGATATGTGGAAAAAATGCGAACCTATATTTTAAGCATTTCAACAAATTACTAATGCTGTTCTTTTTCTTGTGAAAACAGATTTGTTTGTGGAGACCCGATACAGCAAACCATCTGTAACACCCCACTTGGCAAAGCTGATGACTGCTGTGGCTCTGCTTGATTCATAGCGCAACATATTACATAGGTTTTATTGTTGTTAATGTGATGTTTGCAGATTCAGAAACACCACAATGAACTCCTTCCCATCCACAGAGGCCCTGTACGTCACATTCACTCAATCAAACAGACTTTATAGACACCGTTAGTTTTTGACACATGTACTACAAAAGGTCAGAAACATGACCATCCCTGTTGCAAAGTACAGTGTCTCAGCTAGCAGTAGCTCTGAGGCTGAAATGCAGTAAAAATAGTCTCAGAATGACAGAGGCTGAAAAAGCCACTGGCGATGGTTCACTTGTTTGAAGAGGGCCACAACCTCAGTGCCTCACAGTGTGCACAGACCAGGAAAGCACACACACAACTGCATGGCCCAGTATTGGGTACTGGAGGCCTGCTGCAGCCAGTGCCATCTGGGCACCTACACACTCTCAGATGTCCTCTCTGTAATTAGAGCCAGACCCAGCTCGGCCTGGTCCAACCCAGATCCAGCCTCTCATTTACAGAGGCCCTCCCTGAATACTTAAGGAGCTTTCCAACACTGTGCAGGCCTTGAGGAGAACTCTTTGGCTCTGCAAACATATTTTCTAATAGTATCACCAAAGAAAGCTGGAAGACTTTAGGTAAGTAAAGACATTTCCCTGGAATAATGTTAATTTTGGATTTCAGATTGAATATCCTCCTAATTGGAGAAGCAGTCCACTACCCTAAAAGGTTTTCTTATTACTGTGGATTCATAGGCATTTCTCCTTTGTTATATCATATATGGTGAAGAGTGGCAGATAAGATAAGATAAGATAGAAAAATGCAAGCAGTGGCACGTGACGTAGGTCACGAGTCTGATTTGTACTTATCGTGTACACACGATAGCTTCCTTTCCTACTTGACGGTGTCAAAAAATAAATCTATTTCTTATCACTGGGTAGGTGTTCAAAATGTCCATCGCCCAGGCGGCGGCCAAGGCCATGCTATCTGATGCCCTGCTGCAGGACAGCGCTGGGATAAACCGGATCAACCACCTGGAGCTGGAGCTTCCTCTGGACAAGGTCATCAAGTTTGTGTCTGTCGGCCTTCCGCTGATACTGGTGTGCATGGCCTTCGCCCGCGAGATCTCCCTGGGTGAGCAGCTCCTCTCCTTTCCTTTCTCCTATCCTTTTTTTAAAGCTACAGCATTTTAGGACATTTATTTTGCATTCCACTTGCCTTTGCCCCTAATTACACCCTGTATTCATGAGGGCGCTTACTTTTTGTTCCGAGGTTGTGTTCTGCCTTTGTGGTCTTTCTGCTTTTCAGCTGCACGTGATGTTTGTCCTTGAATTCCTTATTTTACTCATTTACTTGCTAAACTGCATTCAGTTGAACTTGTGACGAAGAGGAATATCGTACATACTAATATAAAGATGCTCATTATTCCTGTGGCCTGTGGTAGTATATTTAATTTCAAGTTAACACAAGAGTCTAGACAAAAGTCATTTTTTTTCATGTGCTGAAGAAGTGACCCAAATGAGTTTTATTTCGGAGTTAAAAGTCCTGAATCATGACAAGTGAGGATAGCTGTGCTCTTTCCCAGCAGGCTTTTTATCTTGGCACTCAGATGCATCTCCTCTTGTACAATTCCTACATGAGGAAACTAAATATTAAGAGCAATAACAATGAGTGCTGCAATTACACGGCACTTTCCTTAACAAAATTAGGGTGCCGCGAAGCAAGAGGGAGAAAACACTTAAACATCACCTGTCATAAAAGGAAGACATTAACTACTGACTCCATTAAGACCTCCCCGGCATAATAGATACCACAGTAACAATAACGATATGAAACACAAAATTACTGAAAAGACAAAGTCACCATCGACTCCAATTCCATTCATTAGTTTATTGCTGTTTTCCTTACTGCCAGATGTGTCTTTAGACCCGGGGCGGGGGGCATGTTTTGAATCAAATTTGGTGGCTTTTCACATGAAACATGCCTCTCTGTGCGTGGACATTCAAAGGACACCAAAAGCACAGCGTACGTGGCAAGTCTACAGCACCAGTCTATTGCAGAAGAAGGCTGACTCCCTTGACTTTGAACTAAACGTTGTCTCTCCAGAGCTGGTCTGCAATCAGCCTAGTGCTCCTGATGCTAATTGCCATGGGGGATGATTGAGAGCAGCGTTCACTAACGCTGGCACGCTGTAATTACAAGGCGAAGTTCTTCTGTGGCAGCTCCCCTCTATTTGAGTCAAATGAGAGGATATGTTGATTAACCAGAGGGGTGGGGGTTGTTGGTGGGGGGGAGCGTAGAACACGATGTGGTGCTGTCGTACGCGGCTCAACTGATGGATCTTGGCTGCCTATCTGCTGGGTTGTCAGTTTCACAACAGTGCTTGATTGCGCTGCTGTCTGGAGTCTGGTTTACTTGCACCTGGACTCTCAGCCAAGAATCCTTGTACAAAGCACAAATGTGGGGATGATCTGCCAATGTTAATTGGGGAGTGGGCGTAGGAAATAGGAGCAGAGGCAGAAATTTAGGTTCCCTCACTTTGCCAAACGGCTCACAGGGGTGGGTGCTGAGGGGGAGAATATTTAACAAGATTTTGTGAGAAGGCATGTGTTGTCCTTTGTTTTGTGTTTTTTTTTTGTTATTCTTTGCTTAGGGTGACTTGTCATCGCATGTGCCCACACACGCACTCACAGGCAAAGTGGAAAAATAGATTCCCACAGTAATTGCTGCATGGGAACATGCAGTGGTGTCGGTTAGTGTTATAACTCCAGCACTCCCATTAATTTAAACCTAAGCAAGTACCAATGTAGCTGCCAGCTTTACAGAATTTTACTTACAGGACATGTAAGCAAAGATTAAACTCTTTGGAAGCTCTTTATTTATTTCAAAGATCTGCTTTCACAGTTGGAAGCAGATTATGTGAAGTCCTTTCCATGATGCCTTCAGGGGTGTCTGAAGCGACAGCTTTGGGGACAGGGAACGTGACAGACAACTTCATAAAATCTTTGTAGAAATGACATACTGTAACACTATTTCATTATGTGCCAGCCAATAATGGATGGTGACAAACCAACAACTGCTCACTTCTCAGACCATCTGTCCTTACCATTAGCCTCAAATTAAATCTACGTTTAATTCAGAATAGGGTTTTAATATGCCGTTACAAATTGAGCCAAATATATTATAAATGCAGAGTGCGTTGTTTTGAAAAATGAATGGCCTATGAATGCTTTTTAAATCTCATACATTTGTTAGGTTTCCCTATACATCGAAATTGATCAAATATAGATCTCTCCTTACTGTCTTCACGAGTAGGTCACATTTGAAGAATCGTATGTCAAGTGTTGCCAGCAGCATTTCGCTTTCACTTACATGTCGAGTTTGAGTTCCGTGTCAGTCTGAAAGTACAAGCTGTAACCTCTTTTTAACTGTAAATATCTACACAGGGTAACTTTTAAAATGAATATATTAGGTGTCACTATCAATATGTTAGAACATGGCTGGTCAGGAGACATCAGATCCTGACAGTAAATTAGTGGCGGCATGTTTCTACTTACAGAAGCGGGGCAGATGTGGAGGTTGCTTGTGAAATATAGAATCTCCATGTTTCTGTTTTAAGGCTCTGAATTAGGTGGGGCACACCCTCAGTGTGTTCCCTACCAAGCTCTCTGTTTTAGGGTGGAGCACCCTTGGGAAATGACAGATGGGTGTGGAGTGTAGATTTAAGTGGTTGCACTATATGTCGTTATATCAAGGTGAACTAAATATAAAGTGGAGGAGCCAACATCTTGGAATAGAGTCTCCCGGGGTTTTTAAATGCCAGTTTGCCATTTGGAAACATTCGGTGAAATTCTGTGCCACTCAAAAGAAAAAGGGTAGCTCCCATGTCTGGTAGTGGACCTCCAGTAATGAGTGTGAGTGTGTGTGTGTGTGAGAGAGAGAGAGGGAGAGAGAGACAGAGCGAGCAACAGATTAGTGCCGAGATTGCTTACAGGCAAATTGATAAAGCAGGATCGAAGGAAGCAGCAGAACGTAATTCCCATATTAGCAGATAATGTTACAGTTCAACATTTGTTTATTCTGCAGGGCCTCAGATCAGCTGTTTCCCTCCCAGCAATTTCACCATCAAGCAGGCCAGCTATGTAGACACATACTGCTGGGACTCTCTCATGCATCATGAGTTTGACGGCGATGGGAACTTTGAGGAGCGTTCGCTCTGGGTGCACAAAGTAAGTTGAGATATTCTTGCTTGACTTGCAATTTCCCCCAAGTGTGGCGATGACGATGTTTAACTGCTGCAACCCTTTTTTCTCTTTTCTGTGAAAATTGAGTACAAAATGTCAGTGTATCCCTTTTAATAATCAGCAGAACCTGTGTCGTCTCTAAAAACCATTTGCAACGTATTCGGGCCGAGTGCAGCTGACATTTAAGGTTCAGTCACAAACAGGAAAGCAGTTCTAAACCAGGACTTGTGGCTGTTCATTTATAATACTGGGTTTTGAAGCCAGCGTTTATGTGACTCATCTGCTTCTTTCAACTCTTCCCTGCTACTCCAGATGTTCCCATACTCTCTTCTGGCCATGGCGGTGTTGATGTACCTGCCGGCTCTGATCTGGCGCCAGCTCGTCATGCCCACACTGAGCTCAGACCTGCTCTTCATAATTGACGAACTGGACAAGTCGTATAACCGCTCGATCCTACTGGCCCAGAGAATCCTGGACATGCGCCAGACCACTAAGAACCCCCTCACATTTCAGGCTGAACTGCAAAGGTAAGAGTTACTGTTGACTTTTAGCACGAATATCCATTGCTATTTATGTCGGTTAAAAAAAATGCTTCCATATCCATGTTTATGGTTTGAGTAACCCGAACTTATGAATGCTGATTTGCTCGCAAACTAGAATACTCCCTGTTAAATTAAACTTTAATGATTCCCGTAGAGAAATTGGGTAATTGCAGCAGCAAATAAAAATGGCAAAATGTTACAGAAGTGATCTTGGGCTGTCAGTTTCAATATCTTGATAAACTGGGAAAATGTGGTTTGGAAAAGTAATGCTTTCCTCTCCCTCAGCAACTACCACTGATATACCCTTGTGCAAGGCTGTTGACCTCCAACAGTCTCAGAACTGTTGTGGGTGTTGTGGCGGGTACCTCTTAGTAGCCAAAAGTAGAAGATTGTGGTTGGGTTAGGACCCTCCCAGCTGGGAATGCGTGTAGCTGTGGAACATGAAAGAACATGGTGCTGAGTCTCTTCTCCTTGTCCAATTGCAGGGCCAAGAAGAAGCGATACTTTGAGTACCCTCTACTGGAGAGATACATGAAGTGCAAGCAAAACTCCTACTTCCTTGTTAGCATGCTTTTCTTGCGGGGCTTCCTCCTCCTGACCTTCATGACTGCTGCCTGTCTCTACCTGGCCTACTTCCACCTCTCTGCCTTCCTGCAGGACGAGTTCAGCTGCTTTGTCCGCACGGGCATGCTGCGTGATCAGAATTGGGTTCCTGAACTGGTTCAGTGCAAAATGATTGGCCAGTTGGTTTTCCAGGTGATAAGCGTTGCCAATGGTGCCATTTACGTCCTGTTGGCTCCCATCGTCCTCTTTAGCCTGATTCGGCTCTTTGTTTGGGACACAACCTTCATTTCTGTCTACGAGGTCCTCCCAGCTTTGGATGTCGTAAACCAACGCAGACTAGGATGCCCATTGAATGACCTCAATGTCCTCCTGCTCTTCTTACGTGCTAACGTAGCACACCTGAAGTCCTACGGGAAGGTGAGGGCATTGTGCTCGCTGGCGCCACCACAGGTGGGCAACACAACCACAGGGCAGGGCTTGAACGCAATGCTGACCCAAGAGGAGATGGAGGAGCGTGAAGAGGCTGCAATGGAGCTGGCAGAGGAGGTGGAAGAGGCCAAAGAGGAAGGGAAGCTCAACCTAGTGGATATCATGACCATTCTGGGAGCGGCACAGGGAAGAGTGGTAAACTGCAGCGAGAAGAGGCCTCTGGTGGAGGAGAATATGAGTCTTGGTACCGTAACACTTGTCTACACACTGAAACGTATTCTGCTAGTGGCTATTTTCGTCTACATCATTTGGGATGTACAGAAAATTATTAAATGACCTCCAGACTACAGATACAGGCTCTGAAAATGAATAGCAAGTGATTGAAATATAAAGGTAGCATAAGCGGCTCTCACTGAACAGACAGTGAATATAGAATAAGGTCACATCCAAGCAGTCTGAGGAACATTTGCAACAGCAAATAACATTGTTTAGTCATTTTCTTTTCTCTTTATCATCTGTAACTGCATTGCTCTTGTTTTCGCCAATATATTTCTAAAAAGAGACTTTTTAAAAGCACTGGCTAATGTAGAAGAGATAGATTTGTGGTACATCCTAGCGCTAACTGCCCTCTCTATCTCTTCACAGAGCCAAACCACCAGGGGTACCATGAGTTGAAGGAGACTGCACCATTTAGTCATTACTAGGCCTCCTATGGACTGAATCAATGTGTGGGGGTAGGGACAGTACTGTACCCACAAAGACTGTGGACACTGTTCAGTCTGAAGACAAAAAACAAAAATTTGTTAAAATTATGGGGCAAATTGTTCTGGATGGAATAATCAATGGCTTTGTTTGTTTTCAGCTGCTGCATACATTATATCTGAGTCTTAGTTTGGTCCCATGTATTTTTTAAGACGCCGGTGATGGATAGTAGTGAAAGGACAGCGTATGCAAGCCACAGTGTAATTATGGTGCGAGAACACAAAGCAGAAGAATGAGCAAAGTATGACCATATACTAAAAAAAAATATTTGTCATCATGATTTGGTTGAAACAGGACTTCTGAGGGTATACAGTAGTTATGGCAAAAACATTTCAGTGGCAACTATATTTTCCAGTGTCAGTAATTTCCTGTTAACTTAATAAGAGGTAAGGTATAGAATATTGTATTTGTTGTACTCACTTTCTTTATCAGCAAATTCAACAAAGTTTTATCTTTCTGTGAATTTAAAAAGTGTATTCTGTGTAATTCTAAATAAAAGAAGTTTGTGTAATTACTGGTGTTTTCCATTATCCGTATCCTCAGTAATCCATTATTACATAAAATCCCAGATCTTTTACGTTTCTACAGTTGTACAATTTACATTAATAACATGAAATGTTTGACGACAAGCTTCCAGTGTTTTACATCAGAAAGTCAAACTGAACTATCCATTTAAGGGCAGCAGAGAGCCACTTGCCGTTTTAGTGCTTTTATTTTTAGTACATGCAATTTCAGAGTGCATGGGCTTATGCACTCTGCTGTTTTTGTGCACAAATGCCAGATACAGCTCTACAGAATGTAGACATAGGTCATAGTTAATGACTTTAAAAGGCTTTTAGTTGATAGATTATACTGTATACTGTGTTCATTATTGTGTGACATGTCACTGGAATCACAGCTGTATTTATAAGCATGAAACATCTTTGTTAACGTTCTTATTAAAAAGCGCTAATTTTGAATTATTACATTCATTACAGTGGGACATGGAGGGTGTGGGGAAAGTAGCAAAAAAAAAAAACCTCATTTCACTATTTCAACACAGCTATTAGTTGTTTTTGGTCAAAGTGTTTGTAATTCGTGTTTGACTATTCATTAACCATTTGATACAGCAAGCAGCCAATACGCACTAAACGCATGTCATCCACCACTGTGTGGCGAGGCCTCGCTGGACACAAATTAGAGACCTGCTTGCTGCCTCTCTTACATGAACCAGCCGTGGCAAAAAATAGACGTAGCAAACTGTTCCTCTTGTGTCACCATGTGTGACTGCTCTACCAAATGAGGCCAGGCTAAGTGCTGCACAGCAACACTGAATTATCTGCAGAATAAAGAATGCAATTATTTTGATGTAGTCAAAGACATAAAGGCATGCAAGTTGCCTGGTGGGTAATAGGGGCCATTTGTGTACAGCAGGAATGAAATGCAGATCTGAGACTTATAATGAACAAGTGCATCCTTTGAATGTCCAATTACAAAGGATGTTTAGTATTTCAGAATTTTTTTTTTTTCAGAATTTCATGTCACTGCAAAAATGTAATGGAAGTCACAGTCCATGGCCTACTTTATAATCAAGGCATTTTCAGCTCTTGGATGTTCTCTAAGCTAAAATAATTGTTAGGCTTTCATGCTGCTCCACTGTTAAAAAAAAAGTCTATCTGATGATTCTTCTCATTTTCACCTTCACGCATGTCAGATCCCCCCCTCCATCATCCACCCGGCACAGAGCAAGAAAAAGACACACAAATGGTAATAATGAATGTTCTCAGCTGTGCATTTTGAATGGGAGAAAACTTAACGCAGAGCACAACACAGAGGCAAAAACCTGAGTATCTGCTGTCATACTGTTGTTGTATTGGCTGCAGCTGGCTGGCTCAGGCCACTTGAGGGCATCATTGAGTCATGCTGAAACTAGACTGCCTGCATTGTTTTGATCCCTGCAATATATTAATTTAAGGCCTGCATCACAAGTGCGGGTCACTGTTGATATTTATAATTCCTGTAATCAAAACAAAAGAGAATGCAGTTTCATTCAAATCAGCCTTATCAGGCGTTCACCAGGTCCCGACTCCTCTGCCAGAGTCTGCAAAAGCTTCTGTGCTGCAGCCAATTTCCCGGAGTCAGTAAGTGTGAGGAGGCTGGTGTTGCTGTGATTGGATCACTGCCTTTTGGAATCAAGAAATTGCTGGCAATCTTCACTGAGTTCAGCTATGTCAGCAGGCTGGACACCAAGTACCACTGTTTGCACTCAGTCTTTCTGATAATGTTGGGCATAATGCTCGCGCTTTAAAGCAGGATTTGATTGAGTGAAATGAGAGATCAAAAGCATCCTTAGCTTGCTCTACACTGTAATTTCTGCCTGTCTGGATAATGGATGATGACTCTGTTACATCCAAACAATGCTGAGGAGATATCATCACAGGGTTTACATAACTCTTTTGCAGCTCACAGCACAGCAGCGAGCTCTGTGCAGGATCCAAGTGACTGAATGTGTACAGTTATACAGTTTGGCAACACTCGGCTTCAAAACGTCTTCCCCTCTACTATGCATGACAAATCTACTGGGAATGGAAAGAAACACCCAATTACTTTGCATTCATCCTGTTTCTTTCCATTGTGTGTGGCAATGAAGACGCACACCCGTGTTGACATCAGTGGAGCTGAGGTGGAGCAAGGAAACAGTTTTGAGGTCCTCGGAATCAGTGTCACAGAGAACCCGACATGGCCATAACTCACCTCCACCCTGATAAAAGAAAGCTCAGAAACACCAGTACTTCGGAAACTTAAGAACCAAACCATCCTGACTTGCAACATAAACTTGCATGGGATGTGCACGGCCCAGGACCGGAGGGCTCTGTAAGGACTGCCCAGAACATCATGTGTACCCATCTGTCGAGCATCAGTGATATTGTTAACATGAGGTTCCTGCACAGAGCCCAAAGGATACTAAAAGACAATACCCACCCCAGCCACAGCCTGTTCACCCTGCTGCCGTCTGGCAAGTGATACAGAGTTATCCGCTGCCGTACCACCAGACTACAGAGCAGCTACTTTCCTAAGCACCTCATCCTCTGCACACCACTGTAAATGAATGACTCTTCTCACAAACCTCATGTACATGTTCTAAATTGCACACTGTTCTATTCATTGCACTGCACATGTCTTGTGTTGGTCTTCTTATGCACATATTGTTTTATTCCATTGTAATTTAAAATCTTTGAATATCTGGTTATTCGTGTTGTGTGTGCGCAGCATGTCACTGTGCAATCCTGTCCTTTACAGTGACAAAAAAGGTGAACCTCGAGCCCATGTGTTAGAGGCTGGTGAGAGGGAATTGGATTGCATTGAGGCTGACCACACTACCGTCTCATTAATCCTGACGAGGAAAATGATCCTTCTAGTGATGTCCAATGCTGTGTTCATGTCAAGTAATAGCTAGCTGAACTGCAACTAGCTTCCTCTGTGTTGTGGTCTTACAAATACCCTGTTTTTCCATTCAGATTGCCGGCTGCAAAATGAGTCATGGCCAGTTGCCTGCAGATCGGATCCTTGAGGTATTTGAAGTGAGTTCAAAGTGGTGACAGCATGCTGATGGTAAAATGTTAAGCACAGCTGAGGTGACCTCCAGTCCATGACACAATTGATCTACTGTGGCTCACCTCCTTGTTCAGAAGGCCACGTAATTAAGAGAAAACCTTAAATTACAAGGCATGGCCACACTGAGCAGAAAACACACACGCAGACAGTTTGTGTTGTTGCTGCGGTTATTAAAGGGGGCCTTGAGAGGTCAGAGCTGCCCGTCAGGAAAGGATATAGCGGGACAAATAATCAAATTCAACGAAAGCTATTGGACATGTTTCTTAAGATAATAAGTCTACGTAAAATATTTCCAACATTTACCAAAAGCAAACAACAAAATGACATTTTTTTTTTTGCTTTTACACTGTGCCGTCAATAATATTGTGCCTCACTGTAGGCTGAGGCTGCAGACTGATTTGAAAGACTCGTTCAAAAAGATAAAGGAGCCAAATCTGCAGTGGTCCTCATTGACCCCTCTCAGCATGGAGGGCTCTTCATCATTAGAGGGTGGAATAAATGTTCACTCTACATTTGACTCACGGGCATCCATTTAAGCATGCTTCCCTTCCTCCTAGTGACTAATCCGTGTCTCTTTTCCTGGGGTTTTCTGTTCATCAAGATCTAATTGAGTGACCTTTTTTTCTTTGTTTAGCCATGTTGGCTAACAATGCCGATACTAAGTCCTCCTCTCCACGGTGGCTGAAGCAGGAAATGCGAAACAGTCCCACGGAGTTATGCTCATGAAAAGACCTATGCTACCTGCTGTGTGGCTTCTGTGATCTGACTGTAGCCTATGCATGTACTCCTGCGCTGAGTTATTACGCATTCATTCCTCAAAATCTCTGACGTTTATGCAAAATATCTACAAATTCTTGCACTCGCTCTATGGAGTTCTACCTTACTCATATCTAAGAATAAGCCAAAATGTAATGATCTGTAACCACATAAAGCTGAATAATTTAAGAAAGCATATCAATCATCAGATGGATAATCTTGATTATTGAGTGTTTGTGAAGCTCAGCATAGCTCATTAAACAGGAGTCGAAGCTGCTAACGGCATAATGGAGGGGTTTAGTACCAGCAATGTCCACAAGGCTCTGTTCCCCAATAAAGTGAACAAATTAAATTAATTGCTTAGGGGAATAAACCTGGTCTCTTAGGCTACTAAGGTCAGGACTGTTGAACAGGGAATCATAAAAAGGGGACAGATGGACCTGCAGCAGGCCTATCTCAGAGGATCATGTGCCTCTGGTCTCTTTGGTCTTAAATCCAAACAAACACAGACCTTTCGCTCAATTATTACAAATTTCTCAACAAACAAATGACACAGAATCTATCTAATGTTACGTCCCCAAAAGGTCCAGGGGATGACTGGAGTAACAATATAAAATCAGGCTAACGAAAGCATGGGTACAACTTACTTGGAGGAGCACAGGGGAGCGAGCAGAAGCAAACACAACACAGGAAACCACACGGCATTACAACCCTAACCCAACCCAACTTAGGGTTCAGTGTCTTGCCAAAGGACACTTCGACATGTGGACAGGAGGCTGGAATCAGAACCCCGACCTAATGTGCCAATTCCAAAGCTCTAATCAACAGCTCTAATTCCGGAACCACAGCTGGCTGACTATGGCCAGGAGCTGGACTCGAACAGCCAACCACAGGGTTGAAAGTCCACAAATATCTTATTAGCAAATAAAGGTGTTTGTTAGAGGACACTAAAAACTCAGTATTTAAAGATGAATATGTATTTATATCAACTTTTTGTCTTTGATTCATCATTTTAAAGTGATTGTAAAGGTGATACCATTTTAGTACCACTAAATCGTTCTTAAGTGCCGTTAAACATCTACATACAATACAATGTATTTATATGAATAAGCTGCAGAGTGCTACCTTGCATGAACCTTTTAGGCAATTGAAACTGCATTTATAGAACACCATTCCAAGTCTGACCTCCAGTGTGTCTCAGTCCACCCTTCAGTCCTAAAATCATAGTGCTGGCAAGCTGCCTTCCTCAGGTGTCAAAGTGAAGAACAGCTGTCAGCAGGTAAGGATGTGGGATGACACAGTAAAAGGGGGGTTGACATTGTATTTCAGTCAGTGCTGTCAGCTCCCAACACTGATAATGTCCTGGCAGGTGCAGATACGTTGTCTCTACTCCACTTCTGCAGAACATTGAGCAAGTGTGACGGTATCATTTCAGCTTCTTTATTCATTGACAACACATGTCTCCAAAAGAGAATAAGCTGAAGGCACTGACATGACATTAGTGAGTGTAAGTGCTGAGATGCACACACACACACACACACACACACACACACACACACACACAAAGGTATCTCTGTATTACTGATGTCATTTGTTGTCTGCATGTTGCTACTGTTTTCTCATGCTTAGTTTTGGTAGCTTGATGATTATTCTACATCAGTCTTCCTTCGCTTGTTTGCTTTTTTTCCTATGGAGACATCTGTATAAATTGCAGATTAAATAGGAAGCACTCAAAGAGCTCAAACTCCTGCCAACGCTGAGCAATTCTCTAACTTGCTGTTGCGCTGAAACCCTTCATTCCCATCACTTATCTTTTAATTTGAGCTGATCACTTTTGGACTCTGCAAAACATATTTTTATAATTTGAATCAACTCTACGTCTGGTAGTTTCATAATTGTGGCTAGAAAATGGTAATTCTCTACATGGTGGAAATCCCACATCCAGATGACTACCAAAATCCAATAAATCAGAACAATCTGTTCACCAGATTTGATTGGAAATCTGTTCTTCGGCTCTTGACATTTCATGCCAATAGACAGACCGACAAACTAACTGACAACAAAACATAACCTTCTTGGCAGCAGCAATGCAATTTATTTGATATTATACGTGGTAGTAATTCACATTTCACACACACGCACACACACACGCACAGGTCTGTAGTAATTGCAATCAGGCAGTAAAAACCTCTACTCACCTCCTTAACTACCTTTGTTAGTGTGAATGTGATGATATTATGGTATGTGTAGTCTCCTAAGGCTAAGTTTCAAAGTTTGGTGTTGAAAGATAAAAAAATAAAATAAATGAAATGCCTTCAGGGCAAAGTCCAGCCCAAACACCATTGGAGTAGGCTGATGGAACGTTTGACAGATTTGTAGTGCAGGGGCAGGTGGTGTACGTCACATTTCACAGAACTTCTATCAATACTTCTATCAATGAAATGTTAAATGTTGACAATATAAGAGTCTAATACATCACACATACAGAACTGTGTGCTTCAGAACAAACCACAGCAACATTTCAACAGAGTTGCTACACGTCGGCGGTGTAACTGCTCATGCTGAATCAGGTACACGGTTATGCAGCGCTTCACAAACTGGAGAATGTGTCAGATCCGTTCAGTTTGATGACAGAGGGTTTCCAAAGGCCCAAACTCATTTGCATGAGCGGAACAGTTGGACACAGTTTGACCTCTGCCTTGTAGCTGCAAATTCAATTAGTTGTGGTGTCCAGAAGTATCAGTAGGAAGGAGCATATCCAATTGATCAGAGAACTGACATTGCACAGTGAACTCGCTGACAACACAGGGATCATTGTGTGTGTCATTTACAAACCACTGATTCCCTCTATTATGCATTAATGTCTTTTTTATTAATTTCTACGGTTTCATTTTTTAAACTCCCCTTTCATTTTGTGAAGGAGAGGACAACAGGCAGACTTCTGATCAGCCAGTAGGAAGCTGTGGTGAGTTCACAGGCAAACAGTGGTGCTTTAGTTTGCCATGTGACAGGGTGAGCTATGGAAGCTTATGAGCCAAAGCCAAAAACAATAACTTGATTAAGTTGACATTTGAAACACAGAAGTTCTGTGTCATGATAAACACAGCTGCACAAAACCTAAAGTGCTTCAAGTGATGTCACGTGAGTCAGCATCGAGGACAAAAGTGGGCTTACCAGAGCCTCTGTACCCTGGTCCTCAGCTCTGCTTGGGACTCCAGGCTGCAATAGCTTCCACTAGAATAAAACACCATGAACCTCCAACTCGAAACCGCCAGTGGTCGAGCTGGGGTGAGGAAGCACAATGCAGGGAATAAAACAGACAATGGCTCGGTGTGAAACCACACCCTCATCCACCCAATCACTACTCCTACTAAGCCATAAAATGCAGCTCATTATGTCATGGGATTGTTAGCAGAAAGACTTTTTTCCAGTGTTGGAAGAACTATTCAGATCCTTTACTTAAGTAAAAGTACTAATACCACACTGTGAAAATGCTCCACTACTAGAAGTAAAAGTATTGTTTGAACACCATACGAACTAGTTATTTTCTAGCATAACCTGGCCCTTAGGTGTTCCCCCTGGTCTTCCAACTGGTGGGTAACAAGTAGTGCATTTCAGTAATTGTTTACCATATAAACCTTCACTTCCCCGCAGCACTTGCTATGACATTACACCACACACACAAGCCAATTAGGGAGCGGGGGCAGGGTCCTACATCATTGTTCACCCGCTCCCTTGAATGTCCCAGACGTCCACTTGAGTTTTCACAGTATTAGAATGTCATGGCGATGGGGAGTCCGTCAAAGGAAACTAAACGCGGGGTTTGTTAAACCACTATTGAAAACGCACCATAGATATAACCACGGCCAATCACCAGACTAAAAAGGTGCAGACATCTAAGCCCCAGTCTGTGAAAACTGGCCTTGTCTCCTGCTCATGTCAAATTAAGGCCCTGTGATCGACAAATGTGTCGCCTTTGATTCACTTTTTGACACGAGTCGCCTGTGTTATATCCTGCTTGCCTCATTATTTAGTTTTATTATGTCTTTAAAAACATCCTGAGGTTCTGAGTCTCTGCACTCGGTTCCGCCTCATCTTTGACTCTTGGGTCGAAACATTGGACAAAATCATTTTAACACTGTGTGTGTCTTATCCGATCTGCTGTTTCTGTATGGGTCCTAGCTCAGCTGTCTCTAATGCTGAATTCAGTGACGCTTATGAATTGATGTCAGCTTTTCAATAAATTGTTTCAAGAACCCTGATGAAGGCCACACTGCTGTTGCTGATAAATATTTGTTCTCATTACTGCAAGTGTTGTTGTTTCCCGATTCTCAATTTGCTGAATCCTGGCATTGCCCACAGAGTATTCTCCTAGTTTCACTGTTTCCAATGCACAATGGAAAACCCCATTGGCATTGTGTACATGACAGACGCCCAAATGGTGCCTGGTAGATTTAGCTTCATATCAAGGGTTTTGTTGTGCTGGAAGTTCACGTTGTATTCCTAGTGACTGAAAATGACTACAAGAATAGAAACACCCGGGAGGGGGTTGCTATTCTGGGTTTTTTTAAACCAGTTTGAATTTTCATGTCCTGTTCTGCCTTTTTTTTTCTCACCAAGCACTCAAGACAAGAGGGAGGCTCGCATGAGAAGCTCACAGTTAATCTTCCCTTGCAGGAGCAGGTGATGTGGTGTGGATTTTAATGGCACACGGGGTTCTGCAGTTGTCGTTCAAATGAAGTAGGTTGCAGAAATCAGCTTGGTTCCTGTAGCGAGTGAAGGGGGAGGGCAGATGTGACGCTATAGCTGTGGCGCCTCCGTGTTGACTGATGACTTTCTTAAGAGAGAAAAATGGAAGGAGGGAGCGAATGGAAGACTGATATAAACGTGTTGGCCCATCTGCATCTATTTCAGCTGTCTGTTTCAACAGTCCTGATGCATCACGCCAGAGAGGTGTGTGTGTGTGTGTGTGCATTTCTGTAGGCATGTTTATGTGTATATTGCAAGGTGGTAGACAGACAGCTGCCCAGACGTACGCGTTCATGTGCTCTGATTGATGTCCTTGTATTCAAAGCCCATATATTTAGTACATCAGTGGGATAAATAGCCATTAAAGGCTTCAGAGACGCTGCATGTTGAGCATGTGGAAGATTTTCAAGAGCACTTTGGAACGTATAGTGTGATTTAAAAGGTGATGGTTTTTTCCTTTTTTTGACTCACGGCATTTGCCCTTTTCAGCCATGACTAACTTCAAATAGCTGACTTGTTATAGAGACTATATCAGCTAAATGAAAGGCTTCCCTGTATCCAGGTGCTCAAGGTGAACCTGCATTTTGTCCCCTTAACACTGCCTCTCCAAAATACCTGAGAACCTCATCCAGCTTGTGCATCTGTTTTCAGACTTTTACTGATTATATGACATTATTCAAGGCTCAAGGGATTTAGTCTGTTCCTGCCAACAAGAAAGGCAGAATAGCTTAAACCCCTGCAAGTGTAGAATCCTTGCTGTTTGCGCTGTATATATTCATTGTGTGGCATGTCTTCCATATTAAGCAGCAGTTAGGTCTGTGGGATTAAGCTTACATGTATACGTTGGCGTTATAGGTGATGCTTATTGCCTCTGTCATGTGTTCCTTAGCACATTCTCTTCTGTTGATAACATGCCCTTGGCCTCTAGTCAACCCAGCTATTTATCAAGTGACTCTGAACAGCAAACGACAGAAAACAGGCTCAGTGTTCCTTTTGACTGAACCCTCAAAGTGACACCATGTGGCACTTCCTCATATACAGCTTCTGTTTCTGCAGATACACGTCCACATCTGGCTCATCCTTTGCCGCTTTTGACTTTGAATATTTGCAATGCCGGTTTGTCTTCTCTCTCAACTGTGCTGCATTTTCTTGCTGTTTTTCTCAAACATGATGTCTTACAATATATATGGAGAATTAACTCCTGGACTAATGAGGTTCTGAGCAAGAGTAAGAACATCAGTGCCGGACTGAAACTGAAAGGACAGACTTGATTCTTTATTTACTCACAAATATCAAATTGGCTGTATGATCATAATAGTTCTCAGAAATAGGCTATTAAACTATGTCGCACTGGAAAAAGATTAGCAAGAAAAAAAAAATCCATTCTACAAAGAGTTTGCTGAGTTTGTACTGGAACTGCACTGATACAACCTGCTTCCAGGAAATAACCACAGCCTCACATTCTGAGTTTGACACAAGCTCTCTTCTTTATATAGTACCAAACCTTAGACAATAACACAAATTCTGGCACTGTGTGACAAAGTTCATCTTGATTTAAAGTGTAATGGTAAATGGACTCTTACTTATACAGCACTTTTCAACCGTTGAAACAGTTCCCAAAGCGCTGTAACAGTAATCTAAGCTTTTAACAGTAGTCTAATTCACCCATTCACAGACACAGAGAGCAAGATTAATATCAAAGTTAATGCACAGAGTGGTATTGTTCTCCTCATCTAACTCTCACCAAGAAAGCAAATGAGCTTATTTCCAAAATTGTCAACCTATTCTTTCAATACATGATAGGAAGTGCTGTACCATGCAATAATTGCCCTGGTGTGCTGCAGTTACAGGCACATGGCTGTGTTCTGGTCAGATTTTGAGATTGAGTTATGACACAGAAAAAAACAGTGATAGCTCAGATATTGTTTCTTAAAGCCCAGTTATGTATGATTTGAAAAACGTGGGGGTACCAAGTGGTGGTATCAAAACACACATCGTGGTAGACACCGAGGTCGGTGCGCACTATGTTCTGGGTTGCTCAAGTTCATTGATTGGACATTTGCATCAATCAGTTTGGACCAGTAGAAAAGCAATTATCCTAATAGGAATGTTAATTAAAACCACTAGAACACAAGAAAACACATAGTGTGTGTTTGTGTATCACCAAACTGGTGGCCACTGATAGGTGGTTAGGTGCAGCTATAAGAAGGTAAATAAGGCGTGCAATCTCATGGCATAATTGTTCTGTGACCTAATCCAGAAAGGTGAAACGGTCGTTAAGGCAAAAGCTAGATCCTGTAATATTATGAAGCCACATAAACTGCCAAGAACCAGACTGTCAACAAATACATCAAATCTTATAACAATCTTAGGATCATAAAAGTAAAGACATGCTGAAGAATAAGGACAAAATAGTCTCTGGGAGAGCCTCTACTCTGCGTGGTGCAGTTTGTTCATTTATGCTAAATGACAGCGCTGAAGTTACCATGCTGAAGAGCCAGTTGGGCACATTTAGACAAATGATTAATAACCCTGAATAATATTTGCATTGTCAGATTCCATTTGCAGTCTACCACAAGGGCATTTAAAAAAATAATATTCAAGTCTTAAAATTACTTTATGACCAAAAGCAGTACGATGAGAGGAGAAAAGAACATTTAGAAGTGCATCTCAAATCAAGAAATAACACTCTTAATCTGAAGAATCTGCAAATAATGGATTGGATCAAGTAGCCCATGTGTTGAATTACTAAGAAATATGAATATTATGTGAAAAGGGACAATGGATTCATAAGTATCATACTATATTGTCACATCCTTCATTGCTTTAGCTGTAATTGACCCCTGACATCATACCTGAGTGACGGGATTAATTAGAAATGAGATCATAAAAAGCAATCTGCTTTACAGAACATGAACATATTAATCTATTCATTTAAATAATACTCAGAACAGTCTTCATTGTGCAAGTGTCTTAGTGTGAAAGTTAAATTCCTAATTCGCTCCCTCAGGCATTCTGGTCAAATTGGCCTGATTGCTTGGGTTCAGTCAATTTGCAATTCAGGACCTCAAACCTGGCCAGCAAGTCAGTTTGGATTGTCAGTTGCCTGGGCGCTACATAAAGTACCAGCACATGGTTCTCACAGTGCGTTGCAGTCTGGTGGTGGTGGTGTTGTTGTCAAGAACCATTGGCAGGACTAGCTTTTCTCTGCCGCTCAGTCTGCCCCGTCCTTCATGTCGGCCTCAGCTCTGTCTGCGCCGCAGGAGGAGACTGCCAGAGCCTCCATGCCCACGCACGCACACGACAGCAACAAGGATGAGATAGTCGGATAAAAATCCGATCCTCCTGATGGAGGGAGTTGTTGGATTGTCCATCAAACAAGCAAATATAAATGAATACATTTAATATTATTTGCAATCCAACCTTTAACAGCAAGTTATTAGTGTCCGCTTTTGATATGGAGCCTGCGTTGTTTACCCCCCCTTCCTGATGATTAAAGTGTCTGGCCTGCTTGCAGATTTCAAAAGACCTTTGTGCCTGCAGGGTGTGTTGACATCCTGGATATACTGATGTTGTTGCCCGCAGAGGTTTGTGAAATCCCAGCCTCCCTCCTGCCAAATGAGGCCACTTAACCCTCTCCGTCTTCATGCAGCCTGACAAGCCTTTTGTAAGTTAGCTTTAATAGATGTTAAAATACAAATCAGGAGCAGTAGAACGTAGAGTGCAATCTTTCAACTTTTGAACTCCAGGTCTGACATGATTGAGTTTTTCATGGCAGTGTAATATCGCTTGCTGGGTCATCAGCATGTTTTCCAGCACCCTCCAAGGATGTGCCCCACATTTGAAATTTGATCGCTGCCTGGAGGACACAAAATCAGGGCAAGTTAACTTTGCCTGAACTGCCAGACACTAGACAGGTCATCCAAGCCCAGTACAACCATTGACCAGACAAGATTATAGATTTCTCCCACTGTAACGCTGATTCAAATCTTGCATGCCATCATCATACTATGCCATCATCATACTTTAATTGTAGGGAGCATTGCTCCTTGAATAGGGATCACGGTTCTGGAAATATATTTTGTGCAGAGTTTAATCAAGAGGAATAAGTAAATCATCGTTATTACTAAAATTAGATCCTTCCTGTAATTTGAATCCTGCAATCCATAAGTACATTTAATCACATTCTGGAATGCACTAGACATAGTGCACAATTTGTCAACCTTTTAACCTTTCACACCATTGTACATTACATGAGAGCAGCAGGGTGAGTCCAGTGGGTTATGGAACAGGTCAGCAGGAGATCTCAGTCTTGAAAAAATGCCAACTAGTTTGCCAAGCAGTTAATGAATTATGGTCCACAGAGACATTAATTCTTGCCTGGTGAAAGGATTGCTATAGATTTTTCAAGTGATCAATTACCCAATGAAATGGGTTATTGTTTTAGAGCTCATTCCCATAAGCTTGGGCATTAATCTCAATCAATAGTCTATAAACATGACTTACACACCTTTTTTTCTTTTTTTTTTACAAGAGAATGCACTAATTTCTCTTTGCCAATATCTCCAGCCGGGGCGAAAGCAGCTCCGTTCCAAATGTGAATATTATAGAATGCAGGATCACTTGGCGTTTTCATTTTCAGGCTGTTCCTCTTGTCAAATATTTTAATATGCATCCAAGATGACTGCCTCCTCAAACATTAGAGAGACAAAGAGATTGCTGTGCTCTCCCTGAAAATCCTGGTCCACATATGAGACACAGTGCGGGGCTGTGCAATTAGTTTTGTTTTTTTTGCAAATATTGTGCCAAGTGGCATATCACGTTAGGTAAACACAATGTAAGCCAGGATGATTGCAAATATTAATTTGCAAGGAAGCTAATTGACCATGTTTGCCTCTGTGCAACCTTTGTAAATCCACAGCACCTGATAGGTAAATGATCGCGGCTTATCTGAAGTTGATCATTGATTATGAGGCCTTGTGCATGTGACGGTGTTGGACTGAAGGGTGTATCCTCTCTCAAAGTAAAGTACGGAGTACCAGACACCCTACAAATGCATTATGATTTCATCAACTCATGCCCAACAGTTTCCATGGGGTGAAAATGAAAAATTACTTTTATTCTTTTTGAAAACTGTGTATTGATTCCATCAGTTTTACTAGAAGGTGGAAGTGAAATTTAAGCACAGATTTTTGAACAATCCCAAATCAGGTCACATCCTAATATATCCTCCAGGTTTACTGGTCTGATATTAAGTCCAGCCCAGAAAAAGTCACATCAAGTTTAGAGTGCAAATGTATTTTTTGTCTTTTACATTCAATTAGTTTCATTTGTAAAATGGGAGGGCGGCACACATTCGAGTGTGGAAACAGTTAAATAAATCAACACATTTTAGTAGCTCCAATTCCTTAAAACATCTGAAAAAAATGAACACCTGCCTCGTTTTTCCAGATATCCAACATTGAAAAGTCATCGCTTATTTATTTTGAAAGTAGACTCTTTAAAATGTTCCTGTTCTCACAGTCCAACGAGGTCTGCCGTGAGCCCAAAGCCCAGCAAGACAATGCTGGCAGTCTTTTATGAACTACCATTATGTATTTGTATAATTTTGATGAAAGGACAATTCCATAATTGAGACACATTGGGGCAGAGATACAGTAATATTACAGACACAGATAGTGAAATTGAAATCTATCAGAAAGAAAGAAAAAAATAATTTGCGATATTGTTTTCTTACCTTGGAGAGATACAGAAAACACACTTTGTGTTTGGCAGTGGATTTTTCCTAACACGTTGGTAGCATTGAAGTTAGTGACAGATTGTGGCCATGGTAAAAAGAAGAACCAAATTCCATCTTGGGCATTTATTACAGCAACATCATCAGTTTGCTAGCTAGCTGAAGATTGAATCTGTGTACAACAATATGGACATGATTCAAATGATAAAGTAGCAGATTAATATAATGATATTATCACGTAGCAGGAAGATACAACACCTCTAGTTATTTTAGTCTAATTTCCTGATTTACAAAGAAAAGGAGTAGAAACTCTTTCTCTCTGAAAGCGTCTGTGTGATGCAGTGTAAGGCAACTTGCTCATCTCAGGAGGGAGCGTGTTGGATAATAATAATAATAATAATAATAATAATAAACTTTATTTATATAGCACCATCCATAGAAGAAATGCAGTTCAAAGTGCTTTAC